>NDGM011180064.1:0-16900 GCA_002564305.1 Octomys mimax | reverse complement strand
TTGTAACATTGAAGTGAATTTTTTAAAAATAAACTTTACATGCTTGGTTAGGTTCAATGTGTTAATTTCAAACTGCAAAATGTTGACTAAAATTAAAAAATGTTTTTGGTTTTAAATTCAGATAACAACAGAAAAGAGTGTACGAAACATGCACATAAGAAGTATTTTTAAAAATCAGCAGATGGACCCCTGTATTTTAAAACATACCCACAATGGGATGTGTATGTTTTTCACAAGACATGAAGCAATGCACAAGAGTACAAGTTTCCAAATGTTTTTAAGCTACAGCATACTCTTTAGCACCTCACAATTTTAAAAGTATCTGGACAAGAACCTGTAATGTGCAGTTACTGGAAGGTAAATTGATTTCATGGGAGTAAGTAGTGCAGTAGACTCTATAGTTTATAGTTCCCTAATATTCATTAAGTACTTAAAATATAGAGGATAGTTTATATAAACAACCACTGCGCTATACCTTGTGCATGTGTATGTGCATGTATCCTTTAATTAAATTTTTGTTTTATTGCATTTAAGAAGAAAGGTGATTGTACAGTGAGTCATGTGTACAGATGAGTTAACTATTCTGGCAGTACTCATAGAGGTAATATAGGCCTGAGTTAGTTACTGTCTCCAGGAACGAAGCCATTCTGGTGGCTCAGTTTATTCCAATTCCAAATAGGCTCTGTTTTGAAGTTAGGACATTTTAGTATATTTATTTCGAATAGGAGGAGAGCAATTATTTAACTAATACTAACATTAGCATTTAATATGCACAGTGCTACATCTTTGTCCTTGTAAGATACGCTCAATTTTAAAAGTAGGTTAGAAAACTTGTATTTGTTGCTAAATTGCTGATTGCAGCATCCTTGGATGAAGATTCAACCCCAAGAAATAAAAAGACATTGATATGTCAAGATAAATCAGGATCCCACATGAAATTAGTTCACAGTCCCATTCAAAACATGGTGAACAGTCCTATATATCAGCAACTGTGAAAACCAAGGTGACATGAACCGGAATCCAAGTCTAGGTACCAGACCTTACTCCCTACCTTTTCTATGGTAGCTTCACTCCTTCCAAACCCCAATATATACTATGTGTATATACCCGTCTCCTGTTAGTAAATGCTTACAGAATTGTATGAAGCTGTTTCACTTAATCCTAATCAGACTCTTCTGCATGAAGAGAGAGCGACAGCATCAGTTCTGTGCAGAGATTATTAAAAGACAGTTTAGCCATTTACTGCTGTATGAAGAAGCTAGACAAAACAAAGAACAACTCCTTTCTTGGATAAAAGAGGACAACACAACACAATAGTGTTTGCTAATTAATTAATCTCTTCATTTTTTACAGATGAAGCCAACAAACAAGTTTAAAGTAAGACATAGGTTCACCAAGGTCCTGACTGCCTTAATCCAGGAAGCAGGGGAAAGGAAGTATTCTTGTTCACAGGAGCCCCAAAATAACTTGGACTCCACCATAGTTCTCCTGCACAAATTTGCCTTTAAGGTAAATTTGTTTGTTGGAATAACTGACACAAAGTTCTCCTACTGTAATGACAGAGCGCTCACCACGGAATATTATCTGCCTTACAAAATTAAGCTTACCAACCTTATGCTACTTCACAGTGGCCTCATAAACTTATGCTCTTAAAGGCACTGTAAAGAAACTTTTAAAAGTCTGGTGGAATGACTATGATTATTGATAGTACCAATTCTTATGCATACACTCATGCAGTGCATTAGACTTATTCTATAGTTTACTACAGTAGCCGTTGTAAAAAATGATCTGTTTTCTAAGAATCATCCTGTATCTATTTTTTCTAGTAAGAAGCTGAAAATTTTAACACCAGCATTTCCTTCACTAGAATGTAAATGCTTTAGGAGAAAAGATGGTCTTTTATTTACAACATGAAACAGTATTTATTACATAAGAAAGTCTTGAAATATGTAAGTTAAAATTATTAAATTTAACTTCATGTTAAAATGCTTTCATTCCTTTAAAACGGAGTAGATTGTAATGATTAAATATAATGCTTTCAACTCATTTCAAACATGAGAAAGGCAATTGTACTAATTTGTATTGATAATGCATTGCATTAAATTTTATAATGTTCAACGTGCAAAAATGAGGCTCTAGTTTAATTTCACACCTTGTTTGAATTAGCAGTTAACCTTTTAAAGATCGATTGCTTGATTTGAAAATTTATTTGGAAAACCTCATCCAATAATGTTCAGTGTTGAAGGCACTAAATATACAGCCACATAGAACCGCACTCTTAAAATCCTAAATAAACTATTATGTATTTTGAAGGACAGCAAAATAATTTCATGTCAGCGCACACATAGCTAACTATTGAAAACTATGCTGCAGAAAAAGAAAAGCACATTTTAAAATCATATAATTACCATTAAATTAAGAAGTTAGCTGTTGGAAGAAGTTGATTCTATAAATCTCTATAAACGTTCTATATTCCTGTTCTGAAGTTCTCAAGTAGAGCCTGCAGAATAATGAAGACACTATATTCAATGTAAATAATGTGATAGCAATTGACTGGCTTTTTGTACGTTTTATGCCCTTTACAATCTTGTCATCAGAATAAATCACATGGCATTAGTTTTTCTTCTTAAAGTTGTTCTCTGAAAATGAAGGCTTGAGGTTTGCTATTCTTTTTTCTTATTGTAAGGAAGGGTCTACAGGGTGTTCAGGGTCTTGCTACTAGATCACACTAGTAGTGATTCTCCTGTTTATAGCCTCCCAAGAGCTAGGATTACAGGCACATGCCACCGTGCTGAGTCTCAATTGCAGTCTCAGTGTGCGCCATGGGTGGGGCCAACACAGTAGGCCCTGGGGATTGAGCCCCGGCCCCTGTGCCTGCTTGCAGGCACTGAAATCTGAGCTATTTGGCCTGCCCTTGGTCTATTATTCTTTCTCGTTTAAATTTTCTAACTTTTTAAGGTGTAAGATAGAGAAAATTGTGATGTTTTCATACACATGCACCACATCAGGCATTTGGCCTGTTTCCTTTTTTCTGTCTACTACTTCCTGTTTGCAGAAGGTCAAGAGAAGAGATTTCTTTGAGAGCAGATCCCAGAAAATATATTTTCAATTTTATTGCTTGATAAGACATCATCTAATGTGCATTTAGAAGACACTGAAACTTGTATGTTTCTGATGCTCTTTAATGGATCGATAGCATTTGTGAATATTCAGAAACTGTTACTACAGTTCAAAGTGCATTGGTGCATTTTTACAAAAATATTTGAATCCCTACGTTTATGCCATAGTGCAAAGAACCAAGAAGCAGACATTGCAGGAAATGCCACACTGGGAATTGTGAAAATAGCTCTTTAATTTCGTTTTACATTTAAAGTATGTGTTTTAATATGATCATAAAATTGCCCAAGTGGGTATCATATTAATTTTCAATTTTAAGTACCCTATCGCAACAATAAACACAAAGAAAACCTAAATTCTACATTTTAAAATGTCTGGATAGATTTTAATTAATAAGAACATAGTAAAATAAATAAAATTGCTCTTTGCATTTAATCACCCAGAGCAGAAGAGTTAAAGTAAATAGATGCACAATAATTTGAAGATGTAAAGCAATGTTAAAATAAGGCAGCCTCAACTTAGTGTCTCCTATAATTCTGAGCAATGTCAATGGACAAAGCCATAGATAGATGAGTCATCATCGTAAAACTAGTTCAAAGCATTCTTCTTAAATATATGCATATGTATTTATCTTTATTAGAACTAACTTTTGTCCTATACACACATAATGCTAACTCTTTATGTTTGGCACTTTATTTTTATTTATTTGTTTATTCATTTATTTATTGTATTTTAGGGAAGTGTCTTCAGAGTGTTCAGGATCTCACTACTAGATCAGACTTATAGTGATCCACCTGTTTACAGCCTTCCAATAGCAAGAGTTACAGGCATGCACCACCACACCCAGTCCTTGACACTTTAATACATAAATAGGCAACTAGATCTTTGGCAATAACTTAACATATTTATACCTTAAAACATTATTCATATAGAATAAAAAGGAGACAAGCAAATGTTAACATGAGATGCATAACATGTACTCGACCTTATCTTCTGTCATATTTCATATGCACACTATTAGGAAAATTCCTATTTAATAGTAATGCATGCACCCAAAATCAAATTTAGCGAAGTTTCTTGATCTTATTGAGTTATTTTAATCTATATTTTCAATTTGGTAGCTTTTATAACAGTGGGCTATATTTTCAACTTTTTTTTTTTTTTAATTTGGTACAGAGTTTCACTACGTAGCTCAGACTCCTAGTGATTCTGCTGTCTCAGCCTCCCCAGCCCTGGGATTAAAGGTGTGTGCCACCACGAATGGTTTCAGTGACTGGCTCGAACCCAGATCCTTGCCCTTGCCAGGCAGACAGTTAGACCAACGAGCTATCTCTCCAGGCTTTATACTTTATTTGCAACAGTACTACAAAAACATTTAGCGTGTGTGTGTGTGTGTGTGTGTGTGTGTGTGTGTGTTTCCTGAACCTGAGATCAAACTCAGGACCTTGTGCTTACCAGGAATGCACTTATGACATTGAGCTATTTCCACAGCATAATGTGCATGTAATAATGTAGATTCAACAAGATACAAAGCCATTTTATTCTAAAACCTATATGAAACGTCATAGCTAAATAACATTGCTACATCATGAAAATGAGGTGAAGGGCTCCTGATGCATGTAGTATCATTTCCCATTCTTTGACTTTCAGCCTATGAATTTTCTTTTACATTAAATGTGTTACTTGTATAAAGAACATTGTTGGATTTTATTTCTTAATGCAATGCCAGGTTATTTTTTAATTAATAGATTGAGACCATTTACATTAATAGTTATAGTTGGTATGTAGTGGCTGATCTTTGTCATGTTATTTTTCTGCTGTTGGTTCCCTATTTTCCTGTGTTTAATTACTAGCTCTGTTTAGTGGTTTCTTTCTGTTGTTCTTGGAGTCATAGTCATTTTAATCTCTTTCTAGAATATCTTTCAGTACTGTTTTTAGGATTGGTTTGGTGATTATGAATTCCCTTAGTTGTTCTTTGACATGGAAGTATCTTACTTCTCCATTAATTTTCAAAGAAAGGTTTAGAAAGCATATCAATTTGGGTTGGAAATTGATCAATTTTGCATGCCTATACCTGGCAATCTGAGCAACAAATTTGATAATAACAAACTGTTAAGTTTTCTATTCTAGTTTTGAAATTCTGTACCATTTTGATTGTTCTATTTTCCTTTGTTTTTGTCTTTTTTATTTGTATTTGGTTTTTTTTCTCTTTAAAATGAAATAAATGATTTGAAGGAGGAAAAATGTTTTGCTTTAATTTAAAACAGAAATTTATTATTAAAGTTCATAGGTTAAAAGGTAGATAAGACATTTCTAAGCAAGTTCTTTAGCGATTTGTTTTGAAACTGTCTAATTGCTATTTGTTTATCAATAAAATTATGAGGAAAAAAAAGAAAGATGGGAAAAAGAAAAAAAATAATGTGTGCTGCTTTTAAGTATTAGCAATTGCAAATGAAACTTATGATGATTAAGGTTTTCTGATACTGAATCTCTACTGGCAAACTTAATTTGAGAGAATAAATTCTCTTTGCCTTAGCACTTTCTCATTGATTTCATGGAGCTAAGAAGTCCTTTCTTCTATTTTCAAAATAATTAATTGCTCATAAAGTTTATTTTGGATTACAGTAAATATACTAGTTCTCAGAATGTGTTCTGTTTCAAACTAATTTAAAAATTCTAAATTGGCATTGAGGTTTCCCGTAATAAAAAGCATGGCGATGATGGGAATGTATCTATGGCAACAGCCTCATCATCTCTCCCCTCCTGGGATAGTACCCTGATTGAAAGTGTTAGTGAGATCTTGATTACAGTGGAGCCTGATGAACAGAAGAAAAAGAACCCCATGCACAGCCAATATATAAAATAATGTATTGATTTATAATTTTATAAACCATGTGTATATGTGCAATATTGCCATGCCAACTTTAAATGCAAGTTTTCTTCAATGTAAGCATTACTTTTCCTTGGTGAGAACACTGTAATTTTTAGCTAAATTTAAACATATTATTTTTATAGTAGATAGTGCTTTTATACTAAAATGGGACCTGTGTACTAAAGGAAATTTAGGGTTGGCTATTTATCAATAAATTGCTTCTTCCTGAAATATTTGGGGGATCAAAGACATCACACTGAAATAGGTAGCATAAATCCTCTTTGTTGTTAACATGCATTTAGTCAAAGTTTCATTAGCAATGATACCAGTACTTATTCCTGGGGAGAGGCAACCTTTACACTCAAAGACAGTTTCTAAAATGACTATTAGCTTTTAACACCTGCTGTATAACAAACTGAACTTTCATAAAGTGTCAAGTAAACAATAAAAAAGAAAAAAAAATATTGAAATCCAGAAGCAAGACCAATATATCTAAAAACATACCTAGGTTTAATATAATTGCCTTATTTTTTTTATCTTACGGAAAAAAGACAGAACAAAAATTCATAACAAAACAATAGAAGAATAAGAATAGTTGCTACATTACACACTGTTATCTTTAAAGTAGCTGCTCAAGGCACAAAATGTGGGCGTATGAGTCAGTTTTCCCAATAGTGTCTCTTGGATCATTAAAGAGTAAAATATGTACTAATATTGATTGAAGAAATATTTTATGTGTTTTATATATATTTTTGGTCTGGTAAGTCTGTTAATCTGCATTCATAATAATTAACTTTGTAAAGACTTAAAAATAAATCTGATAATAGCAAAAAAAAGAGAAAAAAAAAGAAGTAAGCAAATTAACTTCTGTTAAGCTCCAAAACTCCAGATGCAACAGAAAGTAGATTTTCAAAAGTAAGTCTGCCCCATTCATTTGTTTGGGAAGCGAGCATTCCATGATAGAAATCAATCAATGTTTAGTTGTGATTCATTCTAAAACTATGACTTAGAAACTTTAATGGACATAACTAATGAATGGCTACAATAGCTTTGCTGGCTGGATTACATTTGAAAACAAGTAAAATAATTGTAAATGAAAAAGGAAAGAAAACCATATACCTCAGTCAATGAATGATTAACCTGTCCCCCTGTAAACCTGAAAAGAAATCCTGATGACAATATCTAAGCTGCCTTACTGTTTCTTCAGATGATAATACCATTAAACAGATACTTCGAGACTGATTTTGATTGTTTACATGCTCCTTGAAATTTAGACTCCCTTTTACAAGGGAGGACTCCTGTCTCCTTAAGCCCCCAAGTTTTTACTGTCCTTTTAGTTTGACAATAATCGCAGGACTTGAAAATGAAGGGAGAGAGGAAGAGAGAAAAGAATCAGGAAGAAAAAAAAGAGGAGACAGTAGATGTTGGGAATAAAAGTAAATGACAGGAAACACTTATTTAAATTATTCTTGACATACTGAACCCAAACCAGTTGCTCTGCTGTGGGGGATGGGGGGGCGGAGGCATGTGAATTCAGGACTCAAGTGGGATAAGTGTGCTAAGAGCTGCAGGACGGCAAGGTGAAGGGTGAACGCACAAGCACAGCACCCTGACTCTTCCTGAGACACAGGACTGTTACCGTGCCCTGGTGGGCATCCTCAGCTTGTAGGCTGCCAAGCATGTACTCAGATGTACAACATGCTCAGTCTCCTACCGAAGACACCGGTCATGGTTCTGGAATAGCTTGGTAACCAGCTTGCTCAGGAGCACTGCAGAACTCGGTGCTGGCCATGCTTGCTCTTCATAAAGATGGAATACAAGACGCTAGCGTGTCTAGCACTCTGAGTATGGTACTTATGTTTTGACATAAAGCATATGCTAGACATATCCTGCATATGTTACACATATTCAAATATAAAATACGTTATATAGATCTATCATGATAAAATGGGATTCTTGATTACTTTTCCAGTCCCAAAGAATCCAAATGAAACTATCATTTCAGGAAAACATAATTTGGAATTTTGATATTCTACTAATGCTGTTTGCAAGAGCTTTAAAAGATACATTTCTCCAGAATTAACTTGAGACACACACTGTTTCAAAAATTAGATTTGAATTATGAAAGTCAAAACTAAAGTAAGAAGTCTAATCACTTTATTAGTAGATCTTGACTTTATTAATAGACATTAATTATTTCTGGTTATTGTTAAAATGTGAGTGCTTGCTTCAGCAGCACAAATTCTAAAATAAAAACTAGACTTTATGAACCAAGGGCTTCAAAGCACTGAGTTTAATAAAAAGTGTCAGAAGCTGGGAAGGCAACTCCAAAATGAGAATTCCAAAAATGTCCTGTGCACAAAACCTATTAGTAGAACAAGGTTTCCAATTCCCACGTGGAGTCCTAGCTAGTATGGAGAGCACACACAGGATGTTCTCTGGGTTCCAAGATGTTTGAGATATTTCTCCAGTATTTTGTTGTCATAGATTGTATTTTATTAAATATTAGCATAGTCACTCAGTGTCTGAGTTTTCTTTGGTGTACTGTAAGAGGGAAGGGTTGTTTTTTGTTGCTTGTTTGTTTTTACATATTTGGGTTTTCTTTAAAGTGATATAAGGTAAGAAAAAATGCATTTTAAAGTCTAAAGCAGCACCTGAAGTCATGAGGCATGCATGTTCACAACAACACAGTGTGAGCCAACGATACAGCATTCATAAATCCCTTTTTTCTTCATTTTAATTGCGTGAAAGTCACATACAAAGGAAATTATGAAGATTGCTCAACTGGGTAATTTCTTTGCATTGAGCTGGGCTTTGCATTAGGCAAGCATAATGACCATGATCTTGGAGTCATTTATAGAAAGGGGCTGGATTCCTTTAATTCTCTGAGTCAGAAAGTGACGCTGATAGGAATATTTGGAATATTTGAAAGGCTCCAAAATTAATCATAGGGGAAATTTTAGCTCAGAAATTAAATAATGATAAGAGAATTTAGGATGGAAATATTTTGTTAAACTCATACCATAAAGTTGGATCAGAGAAGATAAAAAATAGGACATTTTACACATATGCAAAAAATATTTCCCTAAATGTATTCCATATCTTTAATAAGGTATAACACAACAACTGCTAATCATAAAATATTAGCAAAAACTAAAATAGTCACATTTTTAAAAAATTATCATTTGACATACAATTGATGTGAAAGAAAAAAAGAACTAGAAGTCATGTGGTACTTAGCCATTCCCTAAATTACTTCTTTCATTTTGAGGTTTACATCTGCTACAGATAGTTTTACAAGTTCTTCTTTCCTTCTTTTTTTCCTTCCTTCCTTTCTTTTCTTCCTTTAATTTCTTTCTTTAAATTAATTTCTTTCTGTCTTTTTCTTTCATGTGAAGGAAGAATACATGTGATCTTATAATATTAAGTTGACTCTCTGAGTGAAAAGTGGTATTTTGGTGTGCAGAATTTTCCTGCTATATGTCAGTAACTTTAAGATCTGCAAAGGGTCATGTGCTAATTAAGTTGTTTTTTCTTTTAATACCATGTCTTCTAGTAAGTGAATGATTCTGTTAACAAATTATCTAAGGTACATTGTTAATCTATCTTAATGTCCTCTAGATGAAAAAATTATGCACATTAGGTATATTAACTAAAATGATTATCTTAAATTATAAAAAGTAATTAGGCAAGGTACTGCATACATATTTCTTGTTTACTTATTAGCTTTAGTTCCTGGGGAACTAGAAGACTAGACTGCTAAATAAATATTTATATGGTAACCTACCAATTGTCCTTTAAATAAATATCAAACTTACTATTTATCATACTTTTATGTTAATAATAAAACTAATTTCTCTATGAGCATTTTTGCAGTAATTTCTGCTTATTACAGGAGCCTAACTCATTGTATTTTTGAATGTGAAATTATACTTTGAGTTGAATACACATTTTACAATAATCTAGGAGGCTAACTAGAGTTAATTTGCAAAGCAATTTGTTTAAAAAATGGAGAAAGTCTTAAATAATTACAGACATTTCATAAGGACAATCACTTCTTTTATAAATACCATTTACCATTCTAATCCTGTAACAACAATAATGCAGTAAGTAAATACACAGTGACTAGCATAATATCTTAAGCTGGAATATGTACAAAACTAATGAAGACAAATCCACCTAACAAATGGCATCTGTGACCTCACCTTACTAGTTTATTCTTACCTACTGTACCCAAAAACAGTGAAATTAAATATTTTCCAGTCCAGGCCTCAGTAACAGGACCTGGTGGATATGTAAAAGCTTTCTTACAAGCATTTGATCAGGACTCTGGTGCATACTTGTTGAGGTTCATTTATGAGATTGTCAGGAAACTAAATGTATTTTCACAGCACCTTCCAAATCTTTAATCGAGCACACCTAATGAAGCCAAGAGACAATTTATCAATTCTTTTCCACTTCCTCACTCAGCAGGATATTTACAAAGACAGAAAGATGGCACAACCCTAGCAGTGAGAAGAGGGATATCTATAATCCACAAGTCACCAAATAAGAAGATCAAGTGTCATCCTTCACTTCAAGAGGAACTTGAAGGAGAATTTGTCTTGTTACAGGGTCCGCTGCTGCCAACTCTAAATCCCCACGCTTTCACGGGAGAGTTCGGAAAGCCCCGCTTCCACTTGTGAAGGGGAACTCTTACAAAATGGATGCACAAAATCATATTCATCACATTAAAAGCCTCATCAGTTATTTCTCAACAATCTATTTCTTTTGCAAGGGGTTTATTGTGCTGTTTGGCAAAAAAAGAAACTGGCACCCTATGATTTAGCACGCTCTGGCCTGAAACCAGTGCTCCAAATAGTTTCTTTAAAGCTGGACATTTAACAAATATTGGATGACATCCTGTGGGTGCATGCATGGGGCAGAGATGCGTTTGAAGCAACAGACTCAGGAAGATATTTTGAGACTCTGCTTTTAACTAGTTAGTGGTATATTTGCACTGCAAGCTGTAATAGATTCCAACGTATTAAAACCCGATCTTTTTTCAGTATGTTAGGGTCACCCTACTCAGGGCACAGGCAAAGTAACAAGGACCATGTATTTCCTCAGCCCTGTGTTCAACCAATTTTTAGAAGAAAAAGTACAAATGGCCAATGAACATGAGGAAATGTTCCACTTTGCTTGCCACTGGGGCAAGCTGAATTAAAACAACACTGCAATTCCACCTCACTCCAGCATATTCATCCCCATGAAATCAAACAATAACAAATGTTCATAAATTTGTGGGCACAAAAGAATCCTTCTACATGGTTACTGGAAATGCAAACTAGTACAAACACTGTAGAAATCCATATGCAGATATTTCAGAAAAGTAAAAGAATAAAGTCCATTCCACCCTGCTCTTTCTCTTCTAGGTCTCTTCCAGAAACAGCTCAAGACATCATTACACAGGGCTACGCACCTACTCAGGTTTTACAGCAAAACAATTCATAGTAACTAAGATGTGTTAGCATCCTATAGGCCATCAATAGATCCATGGAGAAAGGACATGTGGCATTTGCACAAGGGAATACTACTTTGACATAAACAAAGATAAGCTTGACTATAAGAAAATGAACGTACATTGGGACCACAATGCTAAGTAAAATAAATCAGACACAAAGCCTAAAAATCACCAAAATTCTCCTGTAGGAAAGACACAAAATGGAAATAAAAAACAAAATAAAAGGTAGATAGAAAGTAGGGAGCTAGATCTTTCTCAAATGGGAAGCAGCTCTAGAGGGAGGGAGAAGGGAGGAATGATGGGGGAGAGGAGGGATGTGTCGTGCACTGATTACCCACTATGAGTGCAAACAAATATGATCTAATAACAAACAAAAGCAAATTAGAAAAGGAGTAAGCAATGAACAATTCACATCTCCATCATTTAAACATGTGGAGAGATTCCTAAGACTTCCCTATGACGCTTCTAAGATGCTGCGCGAGAAGGCTTTCTCCAAGAGTTAGTTGATGTTGCCCTGTTTATGCATCTGCTTTAAAACTTCTTTCATTTGTCCTTTTCCTAGTTCCAGCTTTTCCTTCCCATTGAACCATTTCTTTCCCTACCACAGTATCTCCTGAACCTTTTAGATGCTCATTACTCTCTCAGGCTCACACACTAGCAAGACTGTGCGATGTTCGTCCATGTGGCTCCGGTTTACTTCACTCCCCAATATAGTCTCGAGTTGCATCCGTTTCTCTATAAAAGCCTCAAATTGATCTTTCTTATCAATGAATAATACTCCATTGTGTAAAAATATATTTAAGTATATATGCAAAGTAACTTGGATAATTGTGTTGTTGATATCTGCCGATCTTTTGAAAGGAGTAGCTAATGTTTTTTTTTTCTTATTAATCTGATTTATTTTCGTCTTCTGAATTTTTTATAACTTTTTTGTCATTGTTTTATTTCATTTTTCTATAACCAAATCTTACATATTTATATCTGGCCATCTGAACAACTAATTTGAAGATAGCACCATGTAATATAGCAACTGTTTTTGAATTCCTATTCCTTTGTTTAGTGAAATCTTGTATCATCTCAAATGATGTTTTTTCTTATCACTGTTTTGCATTCTTTTTTAGCTGGCTCAGGCTGCCTTAATGGCAGGTCTGGTGAGGCAGCTGGACGTGGGGATGGAACGACAGCATCCTGCACCTGACTGGGTTTGCAATAGCAGGCACTTAAACAACTGAGCTAACCAGCAGGGCATTCTTTAATGCCTGCTTTAAAAATAAAAATAAAAATAAATTATTCTTTAAAAATAAAACAAAAATAAATAAATAAAGCTTCAGTCATTTTCCAGACACATAGAGATAGAAATAAAAATGTAGGCCCTACCCTCAAGGAGTTCACACTCTAAGACAAAAGATAGTAATACTGGCCAAAGGTTGAAAAATGTGAGAAAATAGTCCAAGGCTGATTTACAAAGGTGAGGATGGGCACCAATGCCAACTCACTGGTGATGAAGGTGAGGCAGGCTCAGCCACCTTTACCCCAGTGCCTCTCCAACAAGGTTTCTTTATTTTATTTTATTTTATTGAGAAACAAATATCAATGAGACAGTGTCAAAGCTGATTAATAGCACATTTTCAATAATTAATACATTGTACATTGTCACCTTCTTAGTGGTTATCCATAGTACAAAAAGCAGACAGGATACCCTGTCAAAACAATATAAGTACAAATCTTTCTTCTCTTTGAATTAAGCAAAAGTAGCTGTATGTCTATCCCAACTATTCTGTATATACAAATACAAAATTGTCCTTCCTTTGTATCCCCTTTTTTTGTTTAGTCCTGTCAGAGATGGGTAGTCTATTGACATCTAAATATTATAGGTGTCTGAATTCAGCAAAACAATCTAACACAGTCCAGCAGTGCACAATAGTAGTGGGTTATCCATAGAAGTTGTTGACTTGAGCCTTTTATGGCTCAGCATGTTAATATGGCTTAACTTTATATACCTCGTTTCTATACTTTTCTGCTGGATGGTTAAGAGTAAGATAAAGCAAAAACTATAAAGATATTTTTTTGGGGGGGTGCTGCTCAGGTTGCTTTCAGGGCAGGTCTGGTTTGTCTTGAGGATGAGGGGATCAAACCGCAGCATCCTGAGCTTGACTGCTTTGTTTAAGTCTTTCTAAAGATAACTGGAAACTTTTAGCAAGTTTTATATAGAAGACCTGTTTGGTTAATTTAAAAGGCCAGTGTAACAAAAGGAAGCCAAAATGGATCAACTTCTTGTTCACTTCAATGAATAAAATTATATAAATATCTAGTTTATATCTGATAACAGTCAAGATGTTATCTTCCCCAAGATCATCCTTTTCATTGCTAATTCTTTTATGAACCTATGTAGTTTACAAAATGTAGAGTTGGGGACAAAAAGATCAATAAAGAACCCAATGATGACTGTCTATTGGATTTTCTACATATTCTTCATGATGTGATTGTTATCTGAGTATGAGACAAATGTTAAATTAGTAAAAAGTTTAAGAGATCAGCCAAAATAATACAGTTGGTATTAGCTCTTAAGGACAGAATCCATGAAATCTGAAGATTTACACTATTATATAAACCAAAATAGTTTATTTATACTTTGAAACTTTCCTCATTGTCTATATTTTAATTGATTCTTTTGTCTATTTTGTTTTCATTTTAATTACTATTATGAATATTTTTTCAATTACTAATATGAATATTTTTCATAAAATTTTTCTAAATATGTCTGCCTATTCATTTTCCTTGAGGTTGTACATTGTTCCCTTAAACTAGAGCTAAACTGTGCCAAGCACCATCTAACTCTCCTTACTAAAAGTACTTAGATTTTGTAAATGACGGAAGTTGAAATTCCACCTGGATCTCTCTCTCCCTCCTTCCCTCCCTGTCTTCCAGGAATCGAACTCAGAACCTTGCACTTACCAGGCAGGCACTGTGGTGCTGAACTGTAGCCCAGCCCTGGACCTCTCTTAAGGCACCAGCCCCACATGCTGCACTGGCCTCACTCCTGGGACGCACTGTGCCAGAGAATGAGTCCAGGCATTGTGGTACACGCTTGTAATCCCTGCACTGTGGCGGGGGCGGGGGGGATGAAAACAGGAGTATCATTACAAGTCAAAGCTACATAATGAGATCATGCACAAGATACATAAATTTAAAAATAGTAATAATAAAAAGGTTGTATAATTTTAAAAATTATGAAGGTAAACTGACTTTCTTCTATCCATGAATAAGATAATGCGTCATTTTTGTAGAGTGCTACAGAACTCCTAACATGCTTCCGTATCTTCTTCAGACTTGTACCAATCCTTATAATTAGCTGTCATTGGCTATATTTTGCAGATATAAAAGTTTCAGTTTTGGAGAAATAAAGTGACTTGTCCATAGTTTCTACTAGGAAGCAACAGAATCTAAACCCTGGGTACAAACTTAAATCTTTGGCTTCAGGGCACGCTATATGCCATTATAACTTTTATGTCACTAACATATGAAATGCATTGTAAACTGAAATATTTCTTTTTTATCATTTGCATTTCCATCACCTACTATTGTATGTTCTCTCTAACCCCTAAATGCTTTTTAATACAGCTAACCCCTACAGCTAACCCCTAAATGCTGTATAATACTGGATCACTTCAACAAACCTTTTAAAATATATTACTCAGTGGCAAAATTGATGACCTTGAATGATCTGGTAGCAATAAGATTTGTATAAGTTCAATATCATATTATTTCAAATATCTACTGAGTAGTACAAAGCTATTACATCTTACTCCTTTAAAAACTCATTACATCCATATGATGATGTCAGCTTTCATTTAACTAAAATATGGGACAAATGCATGCAATTATATAGGTAAGTATATGATACAAAACTAACATACAACTTTACATCTACATTTTTATGTTTGCCTAAGTTAGACAGATGTGCTAAAATATAAATAAAAATGTATTTCTGAGAGTTTGCTCAATTTACTTCTGTAATTCTCAGGGAAGATAAGGAAAGAAAGAAGAAAGAAGGAAACTTTGATTTCTTTAATAGTAAGACAGTTGTCTTTTAACAGTTTCTATTTTTTGTAATATTGCCTGGGTCATAATGAAATTATGAGTATCATGAAGGTTAGCATAAAGTGTATATGTAACTATTCAATAAATTATG
This sequence comes from Octomys mimax, assembly GCA_002564305.1. Taxonomy (NCBI): domain Eukaryota; kingdom Metazoa; phylum Chordata; class Mammalia; order Rodentia; family Octodontidae; genus Octomys; species Octomys mimax. The sequence goes on along the minus strand of NDGM011180064.1, from coordinate 1,216 downwards.
TATTCACACACATTTTATTAGATATCTTCCTAAATAATTTACTTCATTTTGCCATTATTATTTTAAGAGAAATGTCTTATTCATAAAAGACCTAATGCTACCAATATATCATAATGGTTCCCAAAGGTTAATTAATATATTGCTTTTCTGAAAATTAAATATCAAATGCCTTTTTAAGAAAAGGCACTGAGGGCATTTAAATGTAATTTATAAGGAACTCTATATACACAATAAAAGAGAATCATTCTGTGAAATGAAATTTTCCTGTGATTTTAGAGCCTCTATCATTATACCAAATTATTTTTTAATCAACTATTGTTCATTTTCAATTCCACTTAAAAGACCAAAATTAAAGGTTACCTTCAAAAAATCCATGTGATCAGTTCTTTAAAGTCCTTTGCCAAGAATATAACTTTCAAATAATTTATTAATAGATACACAGTACTTACAAGAAAAAGTAAGAAAACCACTAAGCCATGGATTATCAATGCCACTAGCTATTATGCTACTCTTAAAAAAGAAAAATCTTTCATCAAGTAATAAAGAGACAATTGTCATTTTTACAGTCTTTGCTATTTAATTACTATTTCATATCAGTATTGTTCTAACTTTCTGTGTTTGCTTTCATTTGAAATGTAGGCTTCATAAGAATGTGAATGAATAAGGGATTAAAGGACAGGAGGCTGACGAAGCCAAACAAGGACAGTGGGACACTTAGCGAATTGTCATACACTACGGTGTCAAGGGATTATTTTTGCTCAGTTTCAAATATTCCCTTTATCAGTAGTACATTGTTTGCATCCACTTTTCTATCACTTCTGAATACCTCACAATAACCAACGGAGTAAATTGCTTCTTTTGAGAAAGAAACACAATTTTTAAAACTTTCCCTCCATATCAGAGACCTAGTTAATCTATAATTTTGATTTCAGTCTTTGTGAAAATGCATTTTAAATAATTTATTCATGAGAATCACTGGCTTCTTCACTTTTCTATTTTTCCCCGATGACTTTCAGGCCAAGACAGCTGAGCATTCCGAGAGGTGGCTGTGTCCCTGTTCACAGTAACCATGCCTAGCTGACAGCTTTCTTTAGAAAACTAAAGTGATGTCTTTCTCTTCAATGGACCTTTAAGAAACCAGTTGCCCAATTTGTATGAGACCTGATTCTTCCATAGTACACACACACACACACACACACACACACACACACACACA
>NDGM011180060.1:0-14658 GCA_002564305.1 Octomys mimax | reverse complement strand
TTTTTTTTTCACTATGCAGCTTGGACTCATAGTAATCCCTTGTTAATAATTTGATACAGACATTGTACCTCATTCCTCTAAAATCAGAAGAGTGTGGCAGTTATACTTTTCATAATCACTACTACCAGCAGAATTTTCAGTTAGGAAGTTCAGAAATGGTAATTCATTTTACAAGATCCTCAACACACCTTCATGCCTATAATATATTGGGCAGTGCCGATAGTATGAGTTCTCTATTACAAAGAGAAAGTGAACACCATCAAAATTTTATAAATTCCTCAAACCAAAAAACTAGTACTTTTGTTTTCAAATACAACAGTCTTGAAATAATTATATTGGATAATTTATCATTTACTATTAATTTGTAAATGGCAAAACTTCTTTTCAGACTTTATTTTCATGTGCTTATTTGTCTTATTTCAATAATTTCATTATTTTTCAAGTTTAAAAATCCACTTAGAATTTTTATATTCATAAAAAAACATAGAATATTTCATAATAAAATGTTCTAAAAACATTCTTCATAAAAGCAAACATACAACATTATCAACATTATTATTCAAATATTAGAATTTCATTTCTGGGGCTGGCAAGATATCTCATCCATCTAGCACACCTGCTTAGGCAAGCTTATGCAGGCTCAGGAGACCACAGTTTGATTTCTGGCACCAAGTACAGTGCCAGGCCTGCCCTCAGGGTGAACTGAGCTGGCAAAAAAATAATAATAACTTCATTTAACTCAAGGTTCTTTGGTAAGCGAAAATAAATACAAAAAAGAAGACTTTTAATTTCCCTAAAATGTACATTAAGTTAAAAGTAAAATGAATTTAACATTGAAAAGGAAGATCTGCCTGTCGTCTCTCTTTGCATCACTTATTTGTGCTATAGAATATCATTTTTCTCTGCTCTGCCTGTTGAAAATAATTATGGAGAATTCTAACAGTCTAAGGATAATTTATCTTTAATAATATTTAAATGGTGAAATTTGTCCTCATATTTTATTTTTATATGCTTGCTTGTTTTGTTTCAGATGATGTTTTCTGGATATTAAAATATAATTTTCTTGCCTGGTAAGTGCAAGGGCCTGAGTTCAATCCCTGGTTCCACCAAAACAAACAAACAAACAAAAATTAAAATATAATTTTCTCATGAAAATATCTATTGTGTTTGAACAAAAAGCAATCTACAACATTAACTGACAAAAGAATAAATGATTAACATTTGGTAAAATAATCCATGATATGATGATAGTGGCCAGTCATGCATTGAGAGATCTGCAGGCAATGGCGTATCAGTCATTTCCAAGCTAATTCCAGACAGAATTTAATACAGGTGTTTTTACCAATAAATAACTGTCAGACATTTCAATAATCACTAGGAAGACAGAAATTGCAATAGACTATTTTGACATTTCAAATGGAAAAATGTTGGCATGTATTGTCTAGATCTTCTGTGAAAAACTGGATATGCCAATGAGACTGTCAAGTTCAAATTTTGAAAATTCGTAGTATATAAATCATTTTACAGGTGCTGTTGTCTTAATTATGCAATTAAGAATTGGAATAAAATAATATAAATTTGTACCTGAGGACTTAATCCTTAGTTTGAAGAGAAAAGATACTTGAATGACTGAGTAGATGGGGGCAGTTAATTGAATATTTTAGAGGTTATTGTGAGATTTATGTATATAATGTCATAATATTAACACAAAAATTTACATATTTAAGTTATGTGAATATTGATTTTTTTTCAGTTACTTGAAATATATGTCAAAATTACTGAAGTTCTTATGTAAAAAGCATATTCTTAAACTTTCTGATAAAGTTAACTAATAGCTACTTAAGATTTTTCTTAAATTTTATCATTTATTGTTACAATTTTGATATATATTATGATCACATTCACCATGAAGAATTTATACCTGTACATGTTGTACCTCAATTTGTCTCATTTTTCCTGTTTTCTGTTTCCCTCCCATTCTCCTCCTTTCCTTAAATCTCTCTTCCCTCCTTAGTTACAAAGATTTTATTTTATTAAAAGCACACTAATGCTTCTTATAAACACTAAGATTTTAGAAGCATTGCTCTAAATTTATTGAGTCAGGTACTACTTATAGAATCATGATCTAAAGATAGATCATGCAGCACCACTGTGTCATTTGCAGGGTATTTGAAGAATTCCTCCTCAGAAGATAATATAAATCTTCTACCAAACCTGACAGTTTATGTTATAAAAAAGTGTTTCTTCAAATCAACTAAAAATATTTACACATTCTTTTCTGAAAAGTCTTTCTTAAGGATAAACTATTTGTTTATAAAAAGAAAAAGAAAACCTTAGTCCTTTAGATAAAGTCATTTATTAGATTCCTTCTCAATAGTTCCTTAGAGAAATGAATCTTAGAGTTAATGCTCCAAGGTAAGATACAATACAGTTATGATTTTACACCTTAAATTAGCCTTTGCAATAATTTCTGTGTATATGTTTGCTTTTTCCTAGGGCATCTCAATTCTTGAAGGTTAGAAAATATTTCCTTCATCTTTTTGTCTCCAAGGGTCCCGAGTCTGCCTTAGGTCTTCATACCTGATGAGCTAGTATCTAAATAATAGCACTAGGTTTAACATTTACAATATACTCAGGATAAACCAAGGAAATCACAGGAAAAATAAAAATGGAGCACAGAATATGAATTATTTAATTTCTCTTTACTTTTGCCCAAGTTGTAATTTGATATTATAAATTTTGGTCTTCTCTTATTATTTTAAATTAATATATGAAATATATTTACATGAATAATATACATGTGTATACATGCATAGCTATACACACATGTGTGTCTATTAATAAATAATAGTTAAACTTACTAGATGATCATTTTTAGTGGTGATTTAAAAATATGCCTATAATTTATTTTTTAATTATAGAATAGCTGTTCAACAATTTATCATTTCTAAAACAACATAAAAACCAGAGAATGTAGGAGCTAAATACATTTTTAGAAGATCAGATATTATGTTTCATTACAATTGAGCAAAAATCATAAAATGAACGTGTATTCTAAGATTATTAACCAGTTACAAATAGTTAACATTGCCAAGTAATTTTATTGGCTTAAGACGGTCATGAACTTATTACTTAAAATAATTTAAGTCACCAGCATTATTATATAGTTAGAAAAAAAACAGTGTGCATAAAGATGCCTTGAATAAGTGAAAATATACGCATGTACTACAGTCAATGCCAAATATCAGAGCTATAGCCTCACGCTTCCCATAGGCTTTTGAGAAACCTTCATGAGCAGCATCTGAATTTTACACTCAGGGTCTCATTCAGCTTCCTTCTAGCAAAGTCTTCTGTGAAGTCACGTGACAGGCCAAGTATATGACTTAAGATCCAAAGAATAGAAATGATCAGAACATTTCTATTCAGAGCTATTTGCAGCTGAACTTGCTCCAATCCTATTGGTAAATATCTGAAAATATTACTGATTTCTCTTTAACTTCAAATCAGTTATTATTTGAATGGGATTGACAAAGCCATATTTGAATGCTACAGAATTTTCAGTAAGACTTGGAATTCACAGTCTGGTAATACAAGTACATTCTTTCTCTGCTTTGATTGATATTGTACAACTATGCTATTCCTAAAAATGTCACTCACTGTTTGACCATAGTGATAGGTTAAACAACGATGTCCCTAAAGAACTTTTGGATATCTATGCTCCAATGCCCAGAAGCTGTGTATGTGTGACCTCGCATTAAAAAAGTGCATTTAGAAGGTGTTACTATTTTAAAATCAGTAGCTAGGGAGGACTTTCCATGTTATTTAAGTAGTACAGATGTAATTACAAAGGGCCCTTGAAGAAGAGATAAAAACAGGAAGATTAAAGAAGTAAGTATGATTTGAGAGAAGCAGAGGTTACCATGTTTTGATCACTCAGTGGGTGTCACACACCAAGGAAATGATTCCCTATATATTAAAGAAATGCCTATGCCCCCACCTACTAATGTCCTCAAAGGGATTTTAGCCTGGCTAGCACTTTGACATTTGAGCTTCTTATGTCTAGAATAATAACATTTAGAATTGAGACTGAATATGTGGTACTTCGTTATAAAAAGAATGAATTATCTATCACTTCAATATCAGGAACATCATTTCCATTGGAGAATAGAAAAGGAAGCAAGCCCGGTAGCTAAGTGCATAGTTTATGGAGCCAGTATGTTTGCATTTACATCTCCTTTTTAACCCTGCCAAGACGTGTTACTACAACAACTATTTCCTTTTCTATACAGAAGAGATAATAATAGTACTTACTATTAGACTATTAGAAGCATTTTGAGAAAACTAAATAGTAAATAAATTTACTATTTAGTAGCTATTTAGAAGCTATTAAAATCATGTGTGACACACTATATCTTCTTATAAAGTGTCTATAAGTACCAAATATTTTTAAAATAATTTTTATTGCTTTTAAAGTTATGTGTTATGGTTTATATCTAGATTTCCCTCTAAAGTCTCATGCTCTCAAAGACAGTGCTTTTGGGAGTGAGTAGATCAGGGAGCATGGTAATTAGGTGTAGATTAGCCCCATAATGAGTTTATAGAGAAATCAATGTGATTTTGAAGGTGAAACCCAACTAGATGAGAAGGTTCCCTGGGGGCATGGGTTGGAAGCCTCTGTCTCCTCCCTCCTGCCTTGAAGACTTTCCTTCCCACTGCCCTGCCATGAGCTGTTTCGCTGCCACGTTCCCCTGCCTAGGAGCCAGCTGACTACACTGAAACCTCTACAAACTGTCACCCAAATAGGCCTTCTCTTCATAGAGCTATGGGTGCTGGATGTTCTGTTTCAACAAGAAGAAAATGCTTAAGACATTAGGATTATCTTGTACTCTTATGATGTAAGGGTCTGGCATATTGTTTTATATTTAGATACATCTGCAGCTGGGTTGTATTTTCTTTTCTTTTGTCTTTCTTGCTTTTTTGGTGGTAGGGTCTCCCTAAGTTGTTTAAACTGGTTTCAAATTTGTGATACTCCTGCCTCAGTTTTTTTAGAGTATTGAGAAAATAATTGTGCACAGCCATGACCAACTGTGATTATCATTTGTCATTCCTTTTTTTTTTTCTTTTTGAGCTTTCTTTGTGTTGTCTATAGTACTGAAACAGCAAACAGAAACATCAAAATAACATTTGAGATTTGAAAGCAGACTTATTTGTGTTAACTAGTCCAGACAAGGATTCAATTATTCCTCAGAATATCAAGCTCTGAAGGCTCAGGGAAAGAGGTTTCTTTAGGGTTCCAAGCAGGAAGCAGAAAAAAAAAAAAAATATATATATACACACACACACACACACACACACACACACACACACACACATTTAGGACAGGGTCTACAGGGTCTCAATGCATAGATCCAACTCATAGTGATCCTCCTGTTTATAGCCTCCCAAGTACTGGAATTACAGGTGTACACTGCCACACCCAGTTTCAATCGCTATCTTGGCAGGTCTGGGTATGGAACTCCTGGGCCCTCTCCTGCCTAAGCAGGTGCCTTAATCCACTGAGCTACTTGGCTGGCCCTTGGCTGTCTTTGAAGAATTCTTACAATATGCATCACAGTGACCAGGTGTTTCTAGGAGACAGTGGTAATAAGAACTGTAAAGTAACTGTTGGCTGGGCAACTAATGGAAAATAAAGTGTGTGGGCTGGGGGTGGGGATATCTCTTCTACTACAGTAACCTGGTCTACCTTAAACTCCAGATTCTCCTGCCTCAGTCTTCAGAGTAGAAGAAAGTACAAGTGGTTGACACTGTGTTCAGCCTTATTTGTTTATTATTTGAATTTAAAAAATCATGTTTTTCATCTGTAGAGACCAACTGATAGAGAAGATATGAAAATGAGTTTTGCTGAACCTCTGCCTTCCAAGAACTCATAAGCATGAGTGAAAGGTATATTATTACAGATTATAACAGAGAAGAATAAAAGTAATGTGGGAGTTATAGATGTCTTTCCAACTTCCAAACATGTAACTCCTGAGTCTGACTAGTTTGTGGCATGGCATGTTGTGTATTTGGTGTTGACTGGGGAAGTGTTTCACCTGTAATGCACAAGTGACAAACATGGTTGGACAGAAGAAAATGTATATGAATTGGGGAAGCAAACACACAATTTCAGAGAAAAGAGGAAGTGTTTGACTCTGCTGTGTGCTGGATTGCTGGCTATAAATTTATGCCATTAGATGTTTTATTGTCTCCAGTTATCGCACAGCTCATCCACTTTCACACAAATTGTGTGGAAGTGGTTTTAACTCTTTTTGGAAAAAATAAATATAAAATGAAAAACAATAGTAACAAGCACTTTTTCTCTAGTGTTAAACCACCTCTTCTGTGAATAGCTGTATCTTTTTTTTTTTAATTACAAAATGATAGCTCAGGACTGTAGATAAAGCCTTAGACATAAAATAAGAAAACAATAACAATTTTTGAATCCATCTAGCAACTTTCTTCTAAAATTAAGCTTTGCAATCTTTTCATGGGTCATGCAGATACGATTTTTAGGTCACATGTAGAGGAGGAAGAGCATTGAAAGCTGCATGATCCATTAGGAAAAAGGGAAAGAACAAACACTGCAACAAAACCATAAACAAACTGTTTTTGTTTTATTTTACTTTCAGATTGTTTTGCATCTTGGTGACACCACCTTGCAAATAAACTGGGTTTTAAATTGGACTAGATTTGTATGCAGGTGATTTAATAGTGTATACAGCCATCCTCTCCTTCAACCGCTTTCACATTGTTGGTCGTCCCTACACTACAAATTAGAAAAGTCACATGACACATGATCTAGGAAGTACAATTACACGAATTGGCTTAGTGTGTGCTCTTTTTCACTAGAGTCACTTCCTGAAAACATCTATTGTTTTAAAACTTTTATTTGAAGTTGATGTAGGGCTGGGGAGATGGCTCAGTAGAATAAGCGCTTCCCTGGCAAGCACGAAGGCCTGAGATCAAGCCCCAGTTCCGCCAAAAAAAAAAAAAAGTAAAAGAAAAAAAAACACACTGAAGTTGATGGAAAAACATGCATTACAATAAAAAGAGCCAAAAAATTAAGATAAGCACATTGGAGGAAAGCACAAAAGAGAATTTCAACTTGTATACCTTTCAATATAAAATTCACAGGAAAAATTCATGTCAATGCTATTATATTTCCTCAAGAAATACTCAGTCTCTAATGAACATATTATTGTGTCTATTTAAAAGATAAAATATACCTATACTATACACTCTTTTATGTGGCAGTTTGACTGTGCATAATAGTTTTTGTGTAAAAAGTCATGAGAATAATTGACAATAATGCATTAAAAAAATCACTATTAGTAACAAAGAGCTACATACATGAAAGAACACAATTTAAGATCAACTAAGACATTTCTAGAGCTTGGTAATGTGCCAGGCTGCCATAGGTTATCTGCACAACCCATGAAAAGACTGCAAGGGTTAAGTTTAGAAGAAAATTGCTAGATGAATTCCAAAGTTGTTATTATTTTCTTATTTTATGTCTAAGGCTTTTCTACAGTCCTGAGCTATCATTTTGTAACTCAAAAAAAAAAAAAAAAAAGATACAGCTATTAACAGAGGATGAAGCCTATCGTTGGGAAGGGATATAGCTCTGTGGCACAGGTGCCTGTCTGGAAAGGGCAAGGTCCTGAGTTCCATTTCTGGTACAAAAAAAAATTTCATCATTAAAACTCATTGTAATTTTGATTTTTCTTCAGATGAATGTTGAAGAATGAAGACATGGCCACACATAAGACATTTTTCTTGGGGTATGGTGTGACTCAGCTCTAGATCCCACATTCAGACCAAAAATTTTGATTTTTACCCAATGTCAATATCTTGATTTTTATTTTGAAGACAGATTTTGAAAACCAAATGTACTTTACCAATAATGCAGAGGTCATTGTCCCAATATTTCACCCATTGGTGATGAAAATGCTATAGATACAGGCTAGAATGTTGTAAGACTGATGTTTTTCAGAAACAAATCATGGAAACTGGCATTAGGTCATTCCAAAAAAGTATTTTAAAAAATGTATGGCACTAAGGTGGAAACCTCGTCTTGAAATTATGAAGGGGATTCTGAATGACAATGACATCGGTTTGATGGCAGAAGGCACTGTACATTAAAAGTATATCCTAGACTAAAACAGAATTCAGCTTATTTATATATTTTAATTTTTCGTCTTTTATTTTTAATTGGTATCTGCTACAGTACATAATGATTATATGAAATGTGGTATTTATATAAAATATAGTAATATAGTCCTACTCTGTCATAAAGAGTAATGATTAGTTTGTAGGAAAATGGATGCACCTTGAGACCATAATACTATATATGAAGCAGACACAGAAGCTCATGTATCACACATTTGTACCTTTTCTGTGGCATGCTCACAGTGCTGGTGGCCACTGGTTATGTCTGAGCAATGTGCATGGCTAAGGGATGCTCTGCATTGTACAGGAGAAAGAAAGAATGTGGGTATGGATGCGACTAGGGAGGAAAAAGAGCTCTTTCATCCCTAACCTTACAACTGTAAAAAAAAAAAAAGTACTTGGTTTTATATATGATTTTTGAAATCTGATGAACTATAACTAGGAAACTCAAATACTTCATGCAGTATTTGTTAAGTCTTGCTATAAACTGGATATGAAGGAGAAGAAACAGAAGAAACTTTTCTAGAACAACCTTATCAGGAAATGTATGATTTTAGATAGGTCTTGACAAACTAGATTAATATAGACTTTTGAATCTTGTGGATCAAGAGAGCAGCTGGAAATAAATCCAGCCTCAGATGCTGTGCCCCATACCTTTTATGGCCAGGGGTGATAGAGGCACAGACTAAATGACCTAAATTTCTGTTTAAATGCAATTTAATGCAACATTTCAATTATAAAAAGTAGATTTAATTATATAATATTTCAACAAATAAATAATATTTGACCTAATATATTTATAAATATCACCCACAGAATTTTAATAAATTTAAGTTATTCTGCTTATCAGCACTTTTATAGTCATTTAAAGTATATATCTTCATAGGTTCAGAGAGGTAGCTCAGTGGCATAAGCACCTGCCTAGCAAGCGCAAGGTTTTGAGTTCAATCCCCATTACTGCAAAAATCAAAACAAAACAAAACAATACAAAAAATCAAAAGAATAAAGTATATTTCTTCCTGAAATAAAATTATTTTTGCACTTTTCAGATTCTTATGGAAAGAATTCTTTATTTTCCTTTTACAAAATTATATCTGCTCTATTTGTATTTTCCTTTTTCAAAATGAGTTCACTGTACAATTTTATTTCTATTTCTATTTCTTTCTTTCTTTTCCTTCCATCCTTCCTTCCTTCCTTCCTTTCTTTCTTTTTGTCAAATACCTTTACCCAAGATAGTTAAAGAAGTCCTTGATGATTAAAACTTACAGAAATATAGACCCTACCAATGGTAGCTGCGTATTTAACATTTTACCTTAAGATATTTTATATACCAATTTCCTGTATATTTTAACTCACTCAAACACAACATATTTTTAAGTGATAAGAATCACGTGGGTCTGGGGAATAGCTCAGTGGTCTAAGCACCTGCCTGGCAAGCTCAAGGACCCAGATTTGATTCCCAGTACCGCATGCTGTACTGGCCCTGCTCTGAGTTGGCCACTGAAACCAGGCATAGTGGCGCACACCTGTAATCCCAGTACTGGGGAGTCTGAGACAGGATGATCTCTTCTAGTCTGAAAGGCATAGCAAAACCCTGTGCCAAATAAACAAATAAATAAAAAGATTCAAGAAAAAAAGAATCATGGCATTTAGCAAATGAGATTATATTATTTTAAATGTTATTACTGTCACAAATCACAGTTCCATTCTGATCTTATAGATACACAGCTAGTGCCTCTTGCTGTTCAGCAACAAGGAAAGTCAAACCCTGAGCACAGACAATGAAACCAGCCAGTAGTGGAGACCTCGAGCAAATGAAATGGAGCTCACCTACTCACCTCATGGGCATCCCCCTCACGCAGTCTTTTGCAGCTGACTGGCCTATGCATGCACCAGCACACAGTATCCACATGCATGCAAACACANGAAGATTTAGTGTTGCGGAGTTTGATACCAGGCTTACTGGCATTTATAGCATTATCTTTACTGCATTGGTCTAACACTTCACATAAATTACTTAATCTCTCTATGCCTCTAGGTCTGTGATAAGGATAGGCACACATACACATTCCTAATAAGCACAAATGCCAAGACTGCAGTAACTGTCTGCTGGCATAGTTACTTTTAGGAGAAACAGTAGCTGGGATATTAGTAAGTGTTCATAGTTTATTCCATATTTGAAAAATGTATTCCCACTTGTAATAATGCACAAACACTTTGTTCAGAGACTGTTAGTGAGAGAGGCACAGACACTGCTGGATAATTACAAAGTTTAGGTTAAATCACAACTCTGATAAATCCTAAATCAATGCTGTCATTAGAGATGCAGTTTTCATCTGCCCAATTAGTCTTTTTTTAGTTATTAAAGACATCAAAAATTGGGAAGACACTCTGCAACGCTGGCTACTGAATTTTAATTGTGTGGGATGAATAAGAGTTCAAGAACATTTTAATATTTTTGTATGATGTATTGTCTTATTTATTTATTTATTGTTAGCCTCTTCTATCTAGTCTCAAAACAGGATGTTATTGACATTTTAATCTGTAAGATCCCCAAAATATATGTTTATATTGAGAAATCACATAATTTATAAAACTATCTTACTGCTTCCAACTCTCTTTACTAACATGCCTAATGTCTGGCATCACAAGAATCAACATTTAAGTAACAGGTGTCAGACTTCTCTACAATTGCAAATTCTAAGAGTATATCTGAACTAAATACACCCAAATTGTCTATGCTGGTCACCTGTCTGGTTTAAACTCCAGGCGATAGCATACATAATTCAGAAATTTTACTGTTCTTGATAAAAGTGAAAATTAATCTTAAACCAGAGTACTAAGGAGGAACAAAAATTTACAAAGCAGAGATTCTGATCTTCTTTTAAGTTGCCTGATAACTGTAGTGGGGACCTTGAGTGAATGAAATGGAGCTTCTTAATAAAGTGAGAGAGTTTATTGAGCTATTTTAAGCATCATTCCAGTAGTAATGTTCCTTATGGTGGAACTATCACCGTAAGTAATGTTTTACTTCAGTGTGATGAATATTTTTATGCCACATACATAGAGATGAAGAGCACATTTCATGCATACCTTTTTTTTCTTTTAAAGAGAAAAAAGATAAACATGACAATGAAACTGAGCTGAGCTGATGCAAGCTCAAACACACACATACTCACATGTACACACACACACACACACACACACACACACTTCCATAACCAAATGCAGGAACACAATACTCATCTCTGTTAACAACACCGAAAGTTTGCCATTAGATAAAAAGAACTATTGGGAGGATTGTTTCTCTGAGGAAAGACACATTTCTAGGATAAAATCTTTGTCTGCCCTTTCCTTCATGATAAAATGTTACATGCTTTCTAGTAAAATAATAAAGGAAGGACAAGTGACCATTCTGTAGTAGAGAAAGTGTTCAGAAATTGCTTAAGAGAAATCCCATTTCCCATTTAAGATACAAGTCCTCCTAAATCCTTATCTAGTTTTATATTTTAAAAATTTTATGTTCTTTGTCCTCAAGAAAGAGAAGGCAAGAAGTGTGATTCTATCCCATGGGAAAATAGAGAAAGATAAGTGTAACACTAGCATCCTTCAATGGTGAAATGACTAACATGCTGGTCTTCTTTACTCTAATTTGTATGCCTGACAGTTAAATCCCTTTGTGCTAGGTGGAAACTGCATTTATTGCACCGGTAGAAAGAGAGGTACAACAGCCAAATAGGAAGGTAAATTACATGTGTTGGTCTGAGGTGCAGTTTGCCAAATTGCTTTACACTAACTTAATAGTAATGTGTAATTCTATCCTCAGGCACATGTAGGAGAAGAACCATCAAGAGAAGAAATAAATTCCTATTCATCATCAAAGGAAATAGATATCCTTGCTGTTCTACCTCTTAGATCCTGAAATATCAGATCTCTACTATAAAGACAGAGCATTTCTGGTCTTATTTGACAAAGAAAATTTGCATGATCTTTCTCATAAATATAGTGTTGTGCTAACAACCTGATAATGGCCTGTTGATATAGTTTTGCAGAACTCATTCAATGCGTAAACTTTTCCTCTTACTCTCCAACAGAGTTCTTTGTGTTCTTATTAGTAAATATGAAGATGAGGAAAACTTATTCCTGACCCACAACACCAAGAGGTCAATGTCATTGACCTCTTATGTAGGTATACAAAAATTATAATGTTGACCAAGGATAAATGTAAATATCATTTTAATGACCACAGCTTTCTGAGGTAAAATACTTAAAGAAGTGGAAATAGAGAATTACTTTGACCATCTGTTGTTCTTTTTTTTTTTTACCACCACTTAATTTTCCACCAAATCCACACTAGAATTGAGTTGAACAGTGTGGCAGACCTTACATATCCACTGAAGCAATCATGGCTAAAAGGTAGGCTGTGTATTGGAGAGCTAATATACTGGAAGTGTGAAGCCCACAACCAAAATATAATAGCATATATTTAGCAATACTAAACATTTTTATTAAATTAATTGACTTTAGCCTTTTGCTTACTGCTTTAAATTTACATGTACTTCTGCAATTTGTTCTTACAATAACCTTTTAGTGATTCTATTACAAATGAACCTTTGTTATAGATGAAGAGGTGAAAAATTATAAAGTTTGTTTGAGAATATGAAACTGAGAAGCAGGCAGTGTTCAAGACCAGGTATGCTGACTCTAGAATCTACCATTGTAAATTTTTTACTTTGGCATCTACAAATCTCACAGGATTGTAATCTACACCAGGGATTGTATACTATATTAGATTTTCAAATAATAGAATATTTTAGTCAGAGGCCTGTTATTTAAATCACCAAAAGCTTTGTTACCTGAATTATGTGATTAATTATAATTTAGTCTCTACAGATAAAATAGCACTACCATAATTTACATTTGAATTTTCTCAGACTAATTTTATTGACAAGAATAAGAATTTTACTATAAACTACCAGCAGGTTAGACTATTAAATGTAACAAGAAATGACTCCTCTTTCCATCAAATAAAGTAGAAAACAATCTGCCTTCTATATTGCTGGAAATAATCAAAAAGAGCGTAGAGATGGGAGAGAATTACATCTGGCAGTCTGAGCATGGATTTCCTAATTTCAACGAGAGAGCACAGAAACTGACAAACCTAGGACACTGAGGCTGTTTTTATTTGTTCCTGCATTAATAGTGCAGTCATGATTTCATGTCTGCATTTACAATATTAATAAGTAATTTTTGTACTCTTTCTAGTATAATTAATCAAACAGTACACACTAAAGAAAGTCTATAAAATAAAAGCATGAGTGTGATATGTTCATCAGAGTTTTTCTTCCTTCTTTTCTTTCTTTCTTTTATATTTTCTTCAGAAATACATTCTCACTACATAGTTTAGGCTGCTCGTAAACTCACTATGTAGACCAGGTTAACCTCAAACTCAAGGTAATATTCTTGCATAGCTTCATGAATGCTGGGATTATAGGAATGCAACACCAAGTCCATACCTGCCACCATGCCTGGCCCAGACGTTCTACTAGAAAGCTATTAAAAATGGAAAGCGAAGTAGCTCATTCACCCATGCCTTATAACTTTGAACTGCTTCAGATGTAAATCTTGGGGTTTGTATCCTTACCTGCATAAATAAGATATTGGCTGGTGCATTATAAATTTGCACAACAATTCTGGATTGAACTGGAATACAAATGAGTTTTATCATATTCTCTCAGCATTCTCCCGTTAAAAATTCAAAATATGTACAAAGTTCAATGACTGCAATTTAAAAATAAAAAATGACATGAAGAAAACATTACCAGAACTCATGTCAATTCATAATCATTCAAGTTTGGAAATCAGCCTTACAAATGAACTAATAATGCCACTATATGATGAACATTCATTTTTGGGTAAGGATGATATTTATACAAAAGTTCTCATGAATCTGAAACATTTCTTGAACATATTCAGTATGTAAATGGAATACATATGCTGTAAAAATGCGAAAGAAAGTAAGATGATCTCTTTTGGAACCTATAGTAAAGTATCTCCAGAATTAAATATTGATAGAAACATAAAACAAGTTTTCTGTTAAAAGATTCTTTGTCAGACTTATGAAGTGAAGTTTATTAATTAATGCTATTGATTTTGTAAACCATAAGAGATACTTCATGCTTATAGGTTCCTCATGGTGGAGGATCTTGCTGTCTCAATGTAGGCTGAATTTTTATGCTTGAAGGAAAAGACTTGCCAAATTTCAGAGAATCTTTCTCTGTGTCCTTTTTACTCTGTTCGCCACACCTTCAAAAGTAATAGGAAAAGAAATTAAACCTGATATATGCATTACCAAGTAATGGATAAAAGAAATTATACTGAATAACTATAAAAGAAGGAAGAGTAAGTGGCAGAAAAGGAAGTGGAGAGAGAGAGAAAGAGAGAGAGAGA
>NDGM011180058.1:5233-20657 GCA_002564305.1 Octomys mimax | reverse complement strand
CATCAAAGGACATCAAGACATAGACTTTGTCTCTGCTTCTCCAAAATCATAATACTTTTATCAAGAAAATTAAAATACATATGTAAAACACTCCTTACTCCACAGAATACGCAATTAAAATGAAGAAAGCTGTTTAGAACAATGGGGAGTGGGTAAATTAGACAGAAAAATATTAGCCTAACATATCTTTATAAGACTTCAATCTACCAATATGATCTTTAGGTATGTGAGAGTTGGTCACACATTTATTCAATATTTACAGTGTATCAAGCATTGTACCCTGGCATTTATTAGCTAATTCCTGCCTCTCAATAATCCTACAAGGGAGGACCAGGAGAGCAACACATTCAACATCCATTCATATAGTTATTACCAGTAGCCCATAATCCTGTATCATTAAAAACAGCTTCACGATTAAATTAGATGTTCAGGGATACTGTTGATAAAAATTATATCTACAAAAATAAATAAAATAACTACATGATTGAAGGTGAGTAGAACAACACTATCTAACATAAGAATTTCTGGAATTAAAAGTTATTAAATTGTTTAAATTACGTAATGCAGAATAGCCTCCTCTCAGAAATTTTCATTATTTGGAATTAATCTGATATTCCTTAATCCTATGAACTGAGAGCTAGCCCTTCACAAGTATGTTTAGTTTATTTAATTCAATGTAACAATCTGATTATCCTTATTAAAAAAAAGAAAGAAAGAACACTGAGTGTCATCATTTTCTTGTAGCTGAGACACATTACCTGACATCCACAACATAAAGGAGAGGTTTACTTTGGCTCACTTATGGGTTGGCCAGCTCCAACGCAGAAACAGGATGACAGAAAGGCATGCTCAATGCATGGCAGCCAGAAAACACAAAGTGCAAGAGGGAAATACAGACTCTTTCAGGTCACACCCTAATGACCCATCTCAAAGCGGATCCCGCACCTAATACGAGCTCCTTCAGCAGTAGTGACCCCATAGTACAACATCCTTCCAAAAGTCCTATCCCTGAACACAAGCATTTGTAGTTTCACTCTTAATCTATATCATAACACTGAGCTTTTCAGAGAATTACATAGTTAAGTACCATTAGTTAAGAACCACTATATATAGGAAGGTGAGGGCCTGGTGGAACAAGAAATAATAAACTGAACACTGCATCTTATTTCTAAAAATAATAGGGAAGATAAAAACCAAAAGACAAATCTATACTCAGACGTACATAATCTGCTTCTGTGGATTTGACACTACATAAGAACAGGAAAGCCAGGGCATTGGCACAATATATGGTGTCACTTCTACCACTGAATCCTGTTTTTAGCTGTGCTACAAGTGCCACCAGCAAGACAAGCCAGGAAAGTTTTCTTCTCTTATTTTCTGCTTATCTTCTAGATATTTTAGGGTCAACATAACTGGGCCAGAGTACCCAGGGATCTAATCTACCATTGTTCTGGGGCATGCTATCAGCGCTGTGGGATGAGAGCTGCATTAATCTGGTCATGCAGTAAAGCAGGCTGCCATCCCTGATGAGTAAGACTCATTAAACTGAAAGTTACGAAAAGCCAATTAGCCAAGTGCTTAAACAGAGCAAAAGGCTGTGCTTCCTCCAATTTTGACTTCTCTCCCTCAACAGCCATAGAATAACAATCTAGCTCATCTAAAACACTGCTTTCAAAAGCAAACACTGGATGGTCCTCAGGCTGTATCAGCTGTCAACCCTCCTAAAATGTCTTCTCTGAAGAGTCGGGACTTATCAGCCCCCATAATCAAATGAGCCAATACCTTGTAATAACCACTGCTTTGTCAGGCAGGTAGCACACATCTGTAATCCCAGACACTGGCAGCTGAAGCAGGCATTACCTTGTTGGTCTTTCTTCCACTATGCCCCATTATTTTTATTGATTTTATGTATTTTTATTAGCACATATTTTGGTATGTAATAAATACATTCATGATGAGGATCTAACACATCTTGATTCTTTTTACTTCTCCTTTGCCCTACCTCCTAAAGGTTTTACCGCCTCCCACCTGAGCCAGGGGCTGGGAACAACCCTTTAGAACATGGGCCAATGGTTGCAGGAGAGGACATGAAAGATCCAAACTATAGCACATGACAACATACAGATACTTACTGACTCTCAGTTCCCGTTAATGATAAGTAGTTTACCACAGGTCTCAGTGATGAGAAAAGTACCTTCTTATTAAATTCCTACTTAAGTTTCTCTGGTCAAAAAAATTTACAGCACAATTTAAGATTTATTTTTAAACATCTGTTTTAATATGTTTCTACTGTTGTGAAACCAATACTATTTCTGTCAAAAAATGAAACAACACAAATTCAGGAAAAACAGGAATTCACAAGTTGTCTTGGTGTTGTCCTTCAGCTGAATTCATTAATCAGTTCAGTTGAGTATTATTTCCTACTGTGTGAAAAGGAAACTTCTGGTGTTATAGTTCTCTCATACAGAATTTCACAGCAAGAAATAGTAAAAGAGGGTTAGGGAGATAGCTCAGTAGAATAAGCGACTGCCTGGCAAGTTCAAGGTCCTCAGTTCAATCCCTGGTACCGCAAAAAAGAAAAGAAAAGAAATAAATAGTAAAAGAGACACCTAAATATATAAAGTCTCAAGGGTGAACACTTCTAAGGCATAATATGAGCAGGCATCGTAAAACGAAAAGGTATACCAGAAGGTAGCTCCAACACTGGCCCATAAAGATTATTCATTTGCTCATTTAAGAAAAAAAAAATCTGTCTTAACCTGATAATTGTACTCAGTGATAAGCAACAAGATGAACATTAGTTGAACATTAGTGAGTAGACCTGGAGTTGTGAGGAAGAAAAGAAAAACAGAACGTTTATTAGAACATAGGAAAGCAAACCATGAGGTAAAATATCCCTATGACCTATTTGTTGTACAAATGTCATCAGAATAACAAGCAATGTACTAAAACTGTACCATGTAACCCTTGCTATATGCACTGAACTCTTCTTGCAACTATGAGAAGGTGACCTGAAACTAATTCTACCAGAAAGTACTTATGTAGCAAGGCACTAAACTGGAAAAAAAAAAAAAAAATCACAAACAAGACTGCTATTCATGATTTTTAAAATTCTGAATAAAAATATGAACATGAAAGCTTACTGTTTAAAATGATAAACTGGAAATTGCTTACAATGCAAGAAAAAAATTTAAAGACATCCTTAATATATAAAGAATGCTTCTAATTCACTGAGGAAATAAAAAGTATCTTAATACTTTTAAATATGTATAGAATAACTGGTAACTTCCAAACAATTAGTTTCTTTAAAGCAAGAGTAAGGACCTAGAACCCAAAAACATGTTCTGTAGTTTGAGATAACCTGCCAATTACCTACCACTAGTGAGCATTTCAAGTACACAGCAAGAGTACAGCACAGATCAGCATAATTGTTACATTTTAATTCATGGTGCATCTGATCCTTCTCTATCCTTAACTCAAAAGCAAAAAGTATGCATAAGCACAAGCAAAAACAAAACCACACACACACACACACATTTTTGTGTACATCAGTACTTTTATTAGTATCTGGTATACACCAAAAAATAAACAGGAATTCTACTGAACCCCAATCTGTACTGGTATTTTATACTTTCTAAAATTATTTTACAACTGTACTTTCAATAAGCATATACTATATTGACAATCAGGAAGCAGAAACAAATCTCATTGTATGGCAACTAGACAAAGGCCTGGAGCAAGTAGATACAACATTTTACATATATCTCAACTTCTATCAAAACTGAAATAGGAATGTAGCTTGTACTAAATCTTCAAAAGGAGATCTCAGCCATGAAACACAAACTAGCCTGTGACAGAAGCACAAGAAATCAGCAAATTGATGTACCCAATGAAATGTCACTTTCTTTTCTTATTAACATGTTAACCACCTACAATTAGCAAGCTCAGCCCCACACTTAATATAAAGACATTAAAATTTAACACAGAGTCCATGCCCAAAAAGGAATGTTAGCTCACACAAATGGTAGTATACAGAAAGACCAAGTACAGAAGTTCAGAGTATGACAAGAACAATAGACAAAAGACTACAGAAGTTATGTAAATAAAATACATCCACCTAGAAGACATCACAAGCTTTGAACAGAAATCCCTGAGGTCACATGTCTTGCTTTATCACATAAATAGTTCATAGCAGGGCAGACAGATCTTTCAAACTCTAAAAACTTTCGTCCTGTACATAATGTCTTTTTCCTCGATCTGCAGTTACTCGCTGATAGAACTCATTTTTTTTTATCATTCTTGAGTACTTGCCTACATCAAATATCATTTTAAAAAAATCAGATTTATCACAACAACCTATAAGGTAGACATTATTAGCCCCATTTTAGCAGCTTTGAGATATACAGTGGTATTTCTGTTTACCAACTTAATTCTTTCTATAATTCTGGTCACAAACAGATTTGGATGAGAATCAAATCAAATTTCCCTGTAAGGCCAACAATGAACCTAACTGCTGAATTTGATTTGATACTACTGCAGTTCACCCATTTAAGGTATACAATTTAACAGCTTTCACAGTTGCACGTATGCATAACCATCACATAGTCAATTTTAGACCATTTTCTTTACACACAAAAAATAAATTTAGGGCCAGGGAGATGGCACAGTGGAGTAAGCGCTTCCCTGGCAAGCGCAAGGACTGGAGTTCAATCCCCAGTTCCGCAAAAAATAAAATAAAATAATAAATAAATAAATAAATTTAGTATTCTTTGGCAATCAGTCTGTCTTGGTTCCAGCCACTAGGACAAAATATAAATCAGATAATCTACAGGGAAATATAAATTTGTTTCTCATAAATCTGGAGGCGTGGAGGGTAGCACATTCAGAAGAGGCTAATCCTCATAGATGGCGCCTTCTCTGTATCCATCCTCACAGGGAGCAAGGTTCAGAGGAAACTCAACACTCTTTAACAAGGGCTCTCACCAAATTCAAAAGAGCACAGCCACCTAGGACCTAATTACCTCCTAAAGGCTCTACTTTCAGTATGCTAGTACATGCTGCAGTACCTAATTAATTTCCCATTCATTCTAGGAAATTAATACACGTACTTCCCCTTCCCCTCCCTGACTCCTGTCTCCGGCTCCTGATTCCCTTTCCCCATTTGCAAACAATCTCCCCATGCAAAATAAAAGATAAAGCTCTACTTTTTAATACCATCCAACAGAAATTAGGTTTCAACATGAATTTTGGAAGAACACAAAAACATTCAAACCATGGTACTGTCCCATGTTCTGCCTCACCAATCTTCCTAAACCTCTGTGAGCACCCTGAGTAAGCATTAATCCATAATTCTATCTCTACAAATTTCCCTTCAGTCTCACAATGCTGAAATAATGCAGGGTGTAGACTTTTATGACTGGCTTCTTTCATTTATCAAAATATTTCCAAGATTCATCCATGTTGCATCAGTTCTTCAAGCCTTTTGTGGCTGAGTAATAGCCATCATAAAGATGCACGGCTTTTGTTTCGTTCACCCAGTGAAGCACACTTTTACCTTTTGGCTACTATTGCTATCCACCATGTAGACAGTATTACGAAAATGTGGCTGTAAACATTTTGAGTATGGTTTTCTGTGTTAGCAAATGTTCTCAGTTCTCTGGGTTACATCCTTAGGAACAGAACATCTACGTCATATGGTAACTCAATCACTTGAGAAACTATTAGTGTGTTTCTCAAAGCAGTGAGAGTATCTGACATTCCTATAAGCAGCATATGCAAGTTCTGATATTTCCACATCCTAACACTTGTTACCTGACATTTTTATCCAGCCACCCTAATGTGTGTCAAAACCATCTTCTGACGGTTTTGCTATACATTTCCCTAATGATTAATAATGGCTATTGTTCCTGATGAATATAAATTTCAACAGAAAATGAGGTAAGGGCCGACCAGCTAGCCCAGCAGATTAAAGTGCCTGCTTAGGCAGACTCAGGGACAGAGGTTCTATCCCTGGCCTGCCATGCCAGCCCCACCCTTGGACACATTGTGATTGTGATTGAAACTGGAAATGGTGGCACAGGCCTGTAATCCCAGCACATGGGAGGCTGAAAAAACAGGAAGGATCACAAGTACAATCTGTGTAATGAGACTCTGTAGACCCTGTACTAAATGCATTTAAAAAAAGAAAGAAAATGAAGTACATAAAGATTAACATATTCCCACCAACTTGAACCAATAGTGGTAAATGGATGACTGTCCCACCAGAGGGTCTGCACAGTTGGTGGTATAAGTGACACACTCACACATGTACCACCAGTGTGGTTTAAGCCACCTACCACCAAGACATGCAAATTATGGCCCTGCTGTGAATGTGTTAAAAGAACCATCCAAAGTCACAATATAAGTGAGCAAGATGCTAAGATTTTAAGCCAGGCAGCCTGGTTCCATGACCCAGATTCTTTTTTTTTTTTTTCTTGGAGACAAGCTCTTGCTGTGTAGTTCAAGCTGGCCTTGATTTCATGGCAACCCTCTTGCTTCAGCCTCCCAAATGCTAGGACCACCATGCCTAGCTCATAGCCTGTATTCTTATACAAAAATTATGCCCCTGTCACAATTCTAGGCATTCCCTATGGAAGTGGGCAGCTTTTTCAAGAAGATTTGGATCACCTGACCCTTTCTAAATCTTATTGATCACAGGAATAGGACTGCCAATGTCTTAGCTTGTTTTATGTTTATAAAACAGAATAACCTCAGACTGGATAATTTAAAGTAAGCAAAAATTTACTGGCTCACACTTCTGAAGGCTAGAAAAGTCCAAGATCATGGGGTTGGCAATTCTGGCAAGGACCTTCTTGCTGCTTCATTCCACAGAATATGAAAAAGCAAGAGAGCAAGAGGAAGCTAACCAGCCCATGAGCTGTCATGACCAATTCAACTGTTAAATGCCCCATGTCTTGACATTGCTACAATTACATTTCAACATGAATTTTGAAGGGATACACATTCAAACAACAACAACCACACTAGGATAAATTAGTTATGATTTCTAAGAAAAAAAAAAATCAGTTGTCTTCCAGGAAGGAAAAAAAAGATAAGAATGATTCTAGGTCTATAAAATCAAGTGTCTGCTATATGTATGCACAGAATCAACTTTTTTTATATAACATCTAAGAAATGCAGTCACTATTCAGTTCATTAATGTTAATATTATTTGCAAGAATATGAGTAAATAGGTAATTATACCAGTCACTAAGAGTTCACAATTAAAAAAAGAAATCATTTCAATAAAGCAAAGAAACCAAAACCTGCCTAAGTCTGAAATCTGTCTGTGGAAAATAAAACATTTAATAGAGAACAACATTGAATAAGTAACATTTATTTATGCATTTTAAAGTCCTGCAATACTTAAATTAAGTGGAGTTTAAAGCTGAACAAAATGACAGTTTTTAATAACAAAGATTTCAAAAGAAAGTTTAAAACTTAATATTCTAATAAAAATTTCAATTCATTTTAAAAATTTCTGAAGCATAGGTAAGTGTTCCTTAAGAATGTAAACTACATTAGGTGTGGTACCACAGACCTGGACCCACGTACTCAGAAGGCTGAGGCCAGAAAAACTGCAAGTTTGAGACCAGTCTGAATAGCTTTAGCAAAAATGGTAGTAGAGGACTTGCCTAGCATATACAAATCCATTTGCTCAATCCCCAGCACCAAACAACAAAAAAGTGCTATTTTATTAGCAATTTGATATTATAAATTGTATTTCAGGCATAGTATTAATTTTAACAAACAAATGATTTTTATTTTCCATACTTTTTATAATTTTAATACTTACAAAATCTGGATGTATGCTCCCAGAGTGATACAGTACATTTTAGTATGAGTTTTGGTAAGACATGAAAAAATAAGATACATTTACCAGATATTTTTCTAAGTACATGTTTATAGTACATAATCAATACACTCATTGTGAGGTGTTAGCAAATGTACATAGCACATCTTTTTTTTTAAACATCCTTTCCCTTCCCACCCCCCAGAATATTTGTATACCAGAAATAGTTTCAAAGTATCAACACTACTCCTTCATTTAAAATTTTAAAAATTGGGTTCTAAAGGTAGGTGGAAAAAAACTGAATAAATAATTACAAACCACCCTGTCTTTAGACAGAGGGTTTATCATGTAATTATAATGATGATCATTTAAAAGTATCCAAACTGTCTCCAGCATTTTAAAGAGCCAAGCAGAGTTATTTTTAAAATCAAACATATGTGCCTTTTCTGTTTATGTCTTTGGAAAGAACATTCTGTATAATGAAAAACACGACCAAATTTTTCACAGTACATCACTATAAAACCCTATAATTGACTTTTGGGGTTGGTTTACTCTATATCTATTTTTGACCACGTAGAAAACAGCAATGATGTGGTGAAAAGCCCAAAATGTAAGCCCCATTGCAGGATAAGACTCCATCCTGATTAGTATAGAAGTATCATGTTAGCACTGGGAAATATGCCCATTTTAAAAGGGAAAATTTCAGTGCATAAGAATCTCTTTTAAAATTAAACTACAAAAAAAAAAATTAAACTACATAAAACTAGTATCTCTAGTGCCTTGTGCAGGCCTTGGTTGGAACCTGGATGTTGTTTACACTGATCCCCTCCACTAAAGGCAGCACCATGTTAATCTTCAAAATTCATGTTGAAAATGACAGGTTCATTTCAGTTAATCTGACAGAAAGTAACACTAGATACTCCAATTTAACATTATAAATTCACTTCTAAACATATAAAGTCATACTGGATAGTTGTTTTCCTCCAGTCTTAGCACAGATTAAATAAAAACAATCACTTTCTAAAAGCTCTGAACTCAGCCCTAACAGAACTTATTTGTGATTCCCAACAGATGCACTGATGTTTTTTTTCAATGAGAAAAGTCTAAAATACCTCTGAATGAGAACTGAGCACTATTGGTTTCATCAATAAAATTTACGTATTACCAAGTAAAATAAACCCTGTAGTTAAAAATTAGCCCTGTAACACCTATCACACTTTTATCTTCTGTGACTTGACCTTCTTCTCAGTAAATAAACTAAGTCCTATGTAGGTATTAGGAGGAAAAACTTCCAAAATAACAATCAGTCTATTTTTCATAGGTTTTTTTTCTTTTTTTTAATGTGTTTGTTATAGGGTCTCACTACGCAGCTCACACGCATAGTGATCCTCCTCTTTTCTGCCTACCCAGCACTAGGATTACAGGCATGTACCATCACACCCAGTCTCCATTTCTGGTAGGTATTAGAGGGTCTTTGGTACTATATAAAATTAGCTGTGTTTTACCTGAATAATCATGACCAAAGCTGCCAAGGTCACTGCACAATTAATTTACTGCTATCAAAAATCAATGTAGGGATGGCAAAATAGCTCAGCGGATCAAAGCACCTGCAAGCAGACACAGAGGCCAGGGGTTCAATCCCAGGGCCTGCCATGCCGGCCCCACCCATAGGGCGCACTGAGAGGGCAACTGAGACTGGGTGTGGTGGTGTACACCTGTAATCCCAGCTCTTGGGAGGCTGTAAACAGGCAGATCACGATGAGTCCAATCTAGTTGTGAGACTCTGAATACCCTGTAGACTCTTCCCTAAAATACAAATTTAAAAAAAAAAAAAAAATCAATGTATCCTCTAAAAAAAAACTACACACACACACACACACACACACACACACAAACTAGGCAACAGCTTTCTGGCAGCAGTGCTGAAGGAAAATCATCACTAATTTTTTTAACTGTAAGCGTATGTACGATGTGCTCAATTATTTCTGCATCTTTCAAAACTATCTTTCATGATTTCTCTCTATATTTTAATCCAACAAAATGTCAAATTAACTACAAAAAACATTTAAACCTTCTAACAAAATCTTGAGGAGCAGTATACAAAGATGTCAAAAGAATCCTCACTGCCCTGGCATTTACAAGCCCCTTCATGGGCGACCTACATAAATATCATCTCAAAGGAAGAATGTCTTACCAAGCTAATTATCCAAATAAATTATATCAGTCTGGTATCCAACCTCAGTGTAAACTAAGCTATAGAAGTCACCAACATGAAAATCACTTACAGAGTTTAGATCTGTCTGTGTTATACCACTTGTCTTCTTCCATACAGTAAAATCCTCATCTGAACAGACAAGAGTGTCCATAGCTTATCACCCGTGCCAATAAATAGCCAGCCGATGTTTAGAACACCATAAATCCAAGAAGACAGTAGTATTTTCAATATATTCAATAAAATAGGCACTTAAATTTTAAACCTTTTCAAAAAAAAAGGATTCAGTATAATTTTGCCACAAATTATATATTATTTACACATTAATTTTCTACTTGTGGGGGGGGTCATATAATAAAAAAGAGGAAAGGAAGAAAACAGAACAAAAAAGGAAGCAAAGAATGGAGCACAAAGAAAAAATTAACTTGGAAAACATTCATACGCTTACAATGTAAAAAAGCACTGTGCAAACTGTATTATATGCATTATTTACATTTTTTAAAAAATAATCCATGTATTGGGGCCAGGGAGATGGCTCAGTGGAATAAGCGCTTCCCTGGCAAGCACAAGGGCCCGAGTTCAATTCCTGGTTCTGGGAAAAAAAAAAAAAAAAAAATCCATGTACAAAATCAAGAGTCCCACTCCCATTTTACAAGAAACTGAGTTTTATAAAAGTAATAAAGTTTCCAACATCCCCACATAATAATCAGAAAACGAATATAGTCCAGGTCAACAGAGCCCCCCAAAATTATCAATTTTGTACATTAAAATGCAACTGGTTATGTCTTGAGCATTTTTAAGAGATTGCTAAATGTCACACACACGTGCGCACATATTAATCAGTTTAACAATAACCCACAACTGTCGGACCAACTACGTGTGTGCATGTTATCCTCTCTATAAAATGACTGGAGTTTCTAAGTCCTGTTCTAACAAGCACTAAACTACATTGGGGGTAAGAGCCTTCAAGGTAAGGATCACCCAGGAGATTCTACAGGTGAAAAAGTTACTAACATGCACAGGACTACTTAGGAAAAAACCTAACTATAGCTATAAAGACTTCTACAATACAAATGACAAAATATTAAAGAAATTGAGGAGGTTGGAGGCTAAAAGTGGCAAAGAAAAGGACAGCAGCAAAACACAGCCTTTCCACAACCTGAAATCAAACATAGAAACGGCTTAGAAAAGAGAAGTAGAGCTCTAGAACCAGAGAAAAACTGGAGAAACTGAAGACAATACAGAGAAAAGAAGGAAGCCATCTGGAAGGCTCATCCTGTTTTCATAAATTCAAGGTTAGCACAGAGGGGGCACCAGCCCTATGGAAAAACAATAGGTAGCCAACTGCAACAGCACTAGCCCCAAGAAAAGCTCTTGGTTTTATAACCTGCAAATACAGCATGGGCTTTTACTTTAAAAGTGACTCCTGTACTGCAGGTAGAACTGGAGGAAAAAAAAAAAAATCCATTGGAATATCTTCTACATTTGGGAGTGACTGAGCTGCTCCTGGAATCATAAGGGTCCAGGAATCACAAGTCACAGAACTTCACTATGGGGTCTCTGGGTCTCTGGGTCTTCCCTATCACATCACGGTGATAGGGAAGGAAACCCATATAAACAAATACATAAAGTGTTTAATGAGCTCAAGAGATTTTAATTGAATACATAAAGGATTTTACCAATAAAATGTTTAATGAGTATAAAGATGAACTACAGTAAACCAAGTTAAATAAAACAGCACAAGATATCAATGACCACTTCAGTAAGGAACTAAAAAGTATAAAAAGAAAGCAAACAGAAACAGATATGAAAAATTCAATGCAAAGCATGGGTAGCAGATGTGATTAGTGTGAGGGCAGAGTGTCCAAAATAGAAGATGAGGTGGTGGATATAATAGATTATAAACCAAGTGGTACTCTAAAAATGGTAAGACACCATATAAGCTGGATCCAACAACCAGTGGCAAAAATATAAAAGGAAAAAAGGGTAACAGAGTTAGAGAAAAAAAGAAAAAATCCAACTAAAGGAAAAATACAGGGCCAGTGAGATAGCTCAGCACACTAAGCACCTGCTTAGGCAAGCTCAGGGACCAGGATTCAATCTCCAGCACCACATGCCATACCAGCTCCGCCCCCAAGCACAGTGAGCAGGCCACCAAGTCACCACGTGGTGGTGCATGCCTGTAATCCCAGGGCGCTCGGGAGGCTAAAAGCAAGAGGATCACTACGTGTCTGAGCTGTATAGTAAGACCCTGTGCAAAATACATTTTTAAAAAAGGAAAACTACGAAAAGCTGTTAGAGAAAAACATCAAGTAACCTACAAAGGCAAGCATAGGAGTACAATACATTTTCGGCATATACATTAAAAGCCAGGAGACTTTTGAATCAAATTTTCCAAACCCCAAAAGAAAACAATTTTCAATTGTTTTCAATCCAGACTTTTATATCCTGCATAATTATCCTTCAACTTTTACAGAGAAGGAAAAACATTCAACAACAACAACAAAAAAAAAGGCTAAAGAAATATGTGACCCCCAAGCCTGCAATGTAATAAAATGCTAAAGGGAATCCTCTACAGAGACAGGGAGGCACACGAAGAAGCCCATCGGAAAGTATGCATCTAACTGGAAGAGTAGTTATGCAAAAGGAAGAAATAAAAAATAGCACAGAAAAAATAATGCATGAGAGGATTCAACACAGACCTTACCATAAATCACTCTCAATGTCAAAGGTCTCAACTCTTCAATCAAAAGACAGACTGGCAGATTGAATTTTTATTGAATGCAGCTTATAGGAGACATACTGCAAAGATGGGAAATTATATGGCATTAAAATATCTATCTTTTTTCAGACACAGAAATGAACAGATGGATCATATGGCCACCACACAGTGGTACAAGACAACTACTCAGAAAGGATAATAACAATCCTAAGTATCAATACACCAAATGCTGGTGTACTCAACTTCATAAAATAAAGATTACTGGATTTGGAAATACAGACAGACACCAATATTATCATAGTGGGAAAATAATTTTCTAGATAGAACTCTAAAAGCACAGGAAACAAAAGCAAGAAATGACAAATGGAATTACATCAAATTAAAGAGCTCTGTACAACAAAGAAAACAGGATGAAGAGTCAACCTACAGAATAAGAAGAATCTCTACCTCCTCTCCATTTGATAAATGGTTAATAGAATATGTAAAGAACTCAAAACACTAAGAAAAATGCAAATTATACAATCTTAAATGGACAAATTACCTAGACACACCTCAAAATAATACAAATGGCCGATAAATATATGAAAAAGTTTCATATGATTAGCCATCACAGAAATACATATCCAATGTATAAGGAGATTCCATCCTAACCCACTTAAATATGCTTTAAAATGTTTTCTTGACCCCCGCCCAGCTGACCAGGTGGCCCAGGTGCAGCATTACAGCCCTAGGAAGCTCTGTAAACATGGCACTGCAGCTGGTTCCAAGTATATGCACTGCTGCCTACAGCCTGTGTGCAGTCGCCATGTCCTCTGCACCCTGCCCAATCTGGCTCTGGTGGCTGTGGGTGGGCACAGTGCAGTTGCTGTGCACCACACCTACTCTGCTTGCAGTGCCTAAATTCACATAGAAACATGAATGGATAAAAACAAAACTTGATACTGGTACAATGGGAATTAGCAGCTTTGCATAGGAAGGTTTGGGAGATGTTATTTACTATAGATTGCCTGAGGTTGGGACAAAATTGAAAAAGCATGATGAGTTTGGTACTTTAGAAAAGTGTGAAAGCTGCCAGTGCACTCTGTTCTCCTCTGTCAGAAGTAACTAAAATTAATGAAGCACTTACAGAAAATCCAGGGCTCCTCAACGAGTCTTATTATAAAGATGGCTGGCTGGTCAAGATGACAATCAGTGACCCTTCAGAACTAGATGAGCTCATAAGAGAAGTATACATGAAATCAACTGAAGAGTAAAGTAGCACCCAAAATAAACTAGTGTGAAGTGACTTCCTCAGCAGAGTTGTCTGAAGTTCGTGGCACACAAAAGACTTAAGATAACAATTTTCAGTAGTACTGTAATGATGAAAAAGAAATAACTCTCACCACTGTTCTGGATGAAAATTCCCTTAACTTCTCAGTGACTGCAGATTAACACAATATGTACCTTTTTATATATGCTTATCATTTATAGACTAGGTTGTAAATTCTGATATTCAGAATGAAATTTTCATGGTAAAAACTAGTTATAAGAATTATGTAATTTAAGGATAACACTTATTATAAGCCTTATTAATACTATAACTTGCTTATATTTCTCCCTGGATTTGGTTTTAAATACTTGAAGAACATGTGTGTCAACTGTACAATGTCAGATAAAGTGATACTTTCTTAATTTTATACTAGGCTGCATCATCCAGGGCTACTTTTTTATACTGAGGCAATAGCTTTGCAGCACAAAAGGAAACAAAATATTCAACCTTTTAAAAAATGTTGTTTTTTAAGGCATATGCTGAGCTTGGCATGGTGGCAGACTCCTGTAATCCCAGCACTTGGAAGGCTGAGGCAGGGAGATTGCCATGAGATCAAAGCCAGCCTAAACTACACAGTGAGACCATGCCTCAAAATGAAATAAAACAAGGCAAAGCATATATTGGCAAGAATATGAGGGGGAAAAGAACCTTTTCACATGGTTGGTAGGAATATAAATTAGTATGGCCACCAGGGAAAATACAGAGATTTTTCAAAAAACTAAAAACAGAACTACTATGTCATCCAACATTCTACTATTTGATATATATCCAAACAAAATGAAGACATAAACCTGCATATCTATGTTTATCAGCACTATTCAAAATAGTTAAGA
Organism: Octomys mimax; assembly: GCA_002564305.1. NCBI lineage: Eukaryota > Metazoa > Chordata > Mammalia > Rodentia > Octodontidae > Octomys > Octomys mimax. The sequence goes on along the minus strand of NDGM011180058.1, from coordinate 5,750 downwards.
GCTAAGATGAGAGTAAGTGCTTGTCAACAGATAAGTGAATAAAGAAAATACTGTAGCTTATACACACAACAGAACTGTATTCAGCCATATAGAATGAAATCTTCTCAATTGTAGGAAAATGGACAGAAATAGAAATAGCATGTAAGTAAAATAAACCAGATACTGAATAGTAACATTTTTTTTTCTCATATGTAGGAACTAAAAAGTAAATAGGTCAACATTAAAATAGAAGAGGCAATAGTAAGAGTTGGGAAAAGGGTTAGAGGAGGATGAAAGGGTAGAAGAAAGGTGATGGACATACACAATGCAAATACATGTAAATATCAGTAAATTTCACTACTTTGTACAATTAAAGTGTTAATTACAAATTCTAATTTTACAACTATGTTCATGGCAAATGAATTTTAGAGAAAAGACTGAGGAATATAAATAAAATACAAAGTCATTTACAATTTTAAAAGTACTGTTGGAATTAATCACTTTCCTTTCAAGCTTCAGGTTTAAGGCCAGAGAGATA
>NDGM011180049.1:0-15708 GCA_002564305.1 Octomys mimax | reverse complement strand
TCTTTAAGATTTCTACCTACATTTTCCTCCAGAAGATTTAGTGCTTCTATTTTAATATTTAAAGATTTGATCAATTTTGACTGTAGCATTATGCATGGTGATAGGCTTGGGTCTAGTTTTAGCCTTTGGCATGTGGAAAGTCAGTTTTTCTAGCAACATTTATCAAAGAGGCTATCTTTCCTCCAGAGAGCATGTTTGACCCCTTTATCAAAGATAAGTGGCAGGGCCAGCCAAATAGCTCAGCGGATTAAAGCACCTGCAAGCAGGCACAAGGGTTGGGGGTTTGATCCCCTGGCTTGCCGTGCTGGCCCCACCCCTGGGGCACGTTGAGATGGCAATTGAGACTGAGCATGGGGTGTGCGCCTGTAAATAGGGAGCTGTAAATAGGTAGATCACTATGAGTCCAATCTAGTAGTGAGACCCTGTAGATCCTTCCCTAACAAATACAAAAGAAAAAGAAAACCACAAAGATAAGTTACTGAGTATGTTTACAGTTGTGTCTGCACTTTCTAATCTGTTCCACTGCTCCTCACATCTGTCTCTATGCCAATACCATAATGATTTTATCACGGTAGCTTTATAGTATAATTCAGGTCAGGGATTTTGATAGCTCTTGCCTTTCCTTTGTTTCCCAGGACTGCTTTTGATATTCTGGGTCTCCTTATGGTCAAGTGAATTTGAGGAAAGTTTTCTCTAGATCTGTGAGGTATACTAATGCTATTTTAATTGGGATTGCAATGAACATGTATAACAGTTTTGGGAGTATGGCCATTTTCACATCATTGGTTCTTCCTATCCAGGAGCATGGAATATTTTTTCATTTTCTCAAATCCTCTTCAATCTTTTTTCAGAGTACCATACTTTTCACTGTATAAATATTTCACATCCTTTGTGAGATTGATTCCTAAATTAATTCCTAATCAATTGATTCCTAAAATTATTTCAATTTTTTTGATGTTATTGTGAAAGACATGGTTTCCCTAATTTCTGCGTGTTCATTCTTTGTGTACAAAAATGCTACTGAGCTTTGGGTGTTGACTTTGTATCCTGTCATATTGCTGAATTTGGAGATTAAATCTACAAGGTTCTTGGTGGAGTATTTAGAGGTCCTCTGTAGAGTATCATGTCATCTGCAAATAATGATAATTTTACTTCTTTTCCAATCCTAATTCCTTTTATTTTTCTCTTATCTAACTGCTCTAGCTAGTGTTTCCAAAACTATATTGAACAGGAGTGGAAATAGTGGACATCCTTGTCTCATTTTTTATTTTAAGGTGAAGGAATTCAGTTTTTGCCCATCTAGTATGATGTTGGCTGTTGGTTGCTCATAGATGGCTTTTATCAGGTTGAGATATGGGTCAGCTATTTCAATTCTCTGTAGGGTTTTTATCATGAATAGACTGTTAGGGGGCTGGAGAGATGGCTCAGTAAAATAAGGGCTTGCATGGCAAGTGCAAGGAAATGAATTCAATCCCCAGTTCTAAAAAAAAAAAAAATTTGACTGTTGGACTTCATCAAAAGCTTTTTCTGCATCTATTGAGATGATCATGTGGTTTTTGTTCTTGGTGCTACTGATGTAGTATATTACATTTATGGATTTGCATATGTTGAACTATCCCTATATTCGTGAAATGAATCCCACTTGATTATGATGTATAACCTTCTTGATGATTTGCTGAATTCTGTTTGCTAGTATCTTATTGAGAATTTTTGCATCTATATTAATTAGAGAGATTAGCCTGTAGTTCTTTTTTTTAGTTGGATCTTTCTGATTTTGGAAATAGAGTAATACTTGCTTCCAGGAATGAGTTTGGGAAAACTTCTTCCCTTTCAATTGCATTGAAGAGTTTGAGAAAAGCTGGCATTAAATCTTCTCTAAATTTTTCGTAGAATTCTACTGTGGTTCCATCGGGACCTGAGCTTTTCTTTGTTGGTAGGTTTTTTATTACATGTTCAATTTCAATTCTCATTATTGGGTTATTCAGAGTTTGTGTATCTTCTTGAATCAATTTTGGCATTTTATATGTATCTAGGACACTATCCATTTCCTCTGTGTTTTTCATCCTGTTAGAGTAAAGATTTTGGGAGTAGGCACTGATGATCTTCTAAATTTGTCTAGAGTATGTGTATTGATTTTGCCCCTTTCACTCTTTATCGCATGAATTTAAGTTTTCTCTTTCCTTTTTTTTTGGCTAGAGGTTGGCTAGAGGTTTATCAATTTTATTTATTTTTTCAAAGAACCAACTCTTTGATTCATTCATTCTTTGTATTGTTGTCTTCATCTCCAATGTATTAATTTCTGCTCTAATCTTTATAATTTCCTGACTTCTTTAGGATTTGGGCTTGACTTGTTCTTCTTTTTCTAGGAGCTTTAGATGCAGCATAAAATCATTTATTTGGGATTGTCCTATTTTCCTAATGTGTAAATTTACAGATATACATTTTCCTCTTAAGAAAGCTTTCATTGCATCCCACAAGTTTTGGTAATTTGTATCTGCATTTTTGATTGTAAATATTTTTTAATTTCTTCTTTAATTTCATCTGTGACCCACTGGTTGTTCAGGAAGTTATTCAATTTATATGTGTTTATGATGTTTTTATTGTTTCTTTTGTCAATAATTTTCATTTTTATGGCACTATGATCAGATTGTACGCATAGGACAATTTCAATTCCTTTGCATTTACTTAAGAGTACTTGGTGAATGTCCCATGTGCAGCAGAGAAGAATGTGTATTCTGTTGTTCCTTGGTGAAACACTCTGTAAAGGTCTTTGCTAATGTTTTGCATAGTTGATCTCTCTCTCCGTGACAGTGGCATGTTAAAGTCCCCCATTACTATTGTAGTATTTTCCACTTGATTTTTTCCATATCTTATGTAGGAGGGTGTTCCTACACTGGGTGCATATATATTTATTATTGCTAGCTCTTCCTCTTGCAGTTTTCCCTTAACATATGTAGTAACCATCTTTATCTCTTTGTATGATATTTGGTTTGAAATTGATATTATCAGCAACCAGGATAGCTACTCCTGTATTTTCTGGTTTTCTTGGCATATAGGATTGTTTTTCATCCTTTGACTTTTAATCTATAAATTTCCTTTTGAGTTAAATGTGTTTCTTATATGCACCACATTGTTGGGAGTTTGTTTCTTAATCCACTCTGCTGGTCTGTTTGATTGGTGAATTAAGGCCATTTACATTGATGGTCATAACTGATACACATTGGTTTATCTTTTTCATGTTATTTTCCTGTTGTAAGTTCCATACATTTTCCCTCTTTTTAATTACTTGCTGCTTGGGGTTTCTGTTCTGTCATTCTTCAGGCTGTGATGACTTTTGTTTCTTTCTAGAATATCTGTCAGTACTCTTTGTAGGGTTGGTTTAGTGGTCATGAATTTCTTCAATTGTTCTTTGTCATGGAAGAACCTTATTTTGCCATCCAATTTGATAGATGGTTTTTCAGGGTACATCAATCTGTGTTGGAAGTTATTTTCTTTTAGCATCTGAAATAATTCACTCCAAGCTCTTCTTGATTTGATGGTTTGTGTTGAGAAATCTACTGTGATTCTGATGGGCTTTCCATTTTCTAGCAGCTTTTAATATTCTATTCTTTTGCTGACTGTCTGCCATCTTCTGTATCTAGGTATAGATTTGTGATTATAGCTGTGTGGAGTTCTATGTGCCTCAGTTATCTGGATGTCAGGTTCTTTTTCATGTGTGGAAAATTTTCTGCTAGTACTTCTGCAAACAGTCTTTTTATGTGATTTGTGCTGTCTCCTGCTGCTTTATTGACACCTAATAATTTTATATTATTTTTCATTGCATCACCTTATAGCTGCTTAATTATTATTTCCTGGTTCCCTGTTAGTTTTAAGAGATCTTTTATTTCATGTTAATTAGCTACAAAACTCTTTGAGGTCTAAAAGTCTATCTTCAGCTTCATTCAAGCACTTTTGCCAGCTTTCAATGGAGTTCTTAATATCCTGGATAATTTTTTTTGAATCTGTTTCTTGCATTCTAATTCTTTCCGATATTATTCATTCAGTTTCCATCATTTTTATATTTTCCTCTATTTTCCATCTATGTCTTTTTTAGAAATTAAAAAAACACATTTTAAAAAAATATATATTTATTGGAGATCTAAAAAAACAATTCCTAAGATCGACTTTTCCAGAAACTGTAGCTACACAATGCATTGTGTGTATCATGTTAAAATGTGCATTAGACACAAATACAAAAACCATGAAACAATTCACCATCCTTTAACAACTTGAGCAAAGGTAAATGGCCAAGGAACAACATGCATGACTTGCAAAGGAATGGCTCTTTAAGTACCATTAAAAAAAAAAAAAGGAGCACAAATGGATGTGTGTGTTCAGTTATATACACTGAATTGGACCTCTGACAAAATGCTCTGACCACTAGGAATCAGAGCATTTTGTCATATAGCATTAACACATATAAAAGTGCGTAGTGTCAAAGGAATAGAACCACCAGCATTCAAAAACAGCTTTAGCAACTAGGCAATAAAACACTCCATCATCTCTCTGTTGTCTATCACTGAATACGCTGATAGCAACTTTGAAATAAAAAAGAATAAGAAAGGAGCTCTACTTCTTTTATTTTCTGTTTAAAATTGAACAAAGCAAACATCAACTCTGTTATACACTAATATCTTCAAAGTACATCATTTGTACAAGAGAAAGACTAGGAATGAAAACGTCGACAGAGATCCAAACACTGGTGAGTGCACCTCACACTGCTTTCCGATGGTACTCAAGAGGGGCCCACTTCATAATCACTGGCACTAAATAAAGTTGCCCAATTCTTCAACAGATAGGAAATCATGAAGATAATTCAGTAATAAATCAAGGCTCTTCTCATCCAGAGGTGTATAGGCCAACATTGCTCCAATTCGTACAAATAATCTTAGTAGATGTGGTGCTCCAGACAACTGGGACATGGGTGCAGCAGGGTGATCAGCAAGGATCTCAGTGTACTGTGGTCTCTCAAATTTGTAGAGGAGCAGAGTGCCCAGCATCACGTTGAAGTATTCTTTTATCCCTGCTACAACCTCATTAACAGCATACTCCTTATTATCTGTGTTTCCTCGAGATTTCTTAGAATTTGCATAGTCCTCTAGAATGGAGTCCACATTCTTGGCAGGAAGATAAAAGAGCTGTTTCTGTTTGGTAATTAGGTCCCAGTCATCAACAAGCCACAGCTTTAGCTCTTCAGAGATTTTTACCTTAACTTCAACTTTGTTCATAAATATTTCATTTTTAACAGCAGGATCAACCCAGCCCCTCTTCTTCTGAGGAGGCTGAGGTGTCTCACTGGTACTGCAAACATCTCCATTACCAGGGGTTTTTTGCTTGTCCTTTTTAGTTTTCACTTCAATACTTTTCTGTTGCAGACCAGATGTCTTCTTTCCTGGAGCAGCCCCTCTCATCTTTCCTTCTGCATATTGCTCCTGACTGGCCTTGGCCTTTTGAAGTTCACGCTGTTTCTGCAGATTGGTGACCACACACTTGAGCACTCTGCTTTCTTATTTATTTGTTTATTGGCAGAACCAGGGACTGAATTCAGGCCTTTGCACTTGCCAGGCAGGCGTTTATTCCACTGAGCCACTTCCCAAGCCCTGAGCACTCTGCTTTCTGAAACCCACTCATCCCAATTTTTATTCCAAGCACTGTAGTGTACAAAGTATTTTACTTTGGCAACTTTGCTTTTACACACTTTGCTTCATAAAGAAGAGGGCCATGAAAGCACAGTACTCGTTCACCCTTCTGGAACTTGGGCTTTGGGTCCTTCTTGGGTGCCATTTATAAGTGATTTACAGGCTCGTTCTCCCCCCTTTCCCCCCACTACTGCTTCCTACTCTCTATTCTACCAAAGCTCATGTCAGATGCACTGTCAGGCACAGCCGCTCTACATCCTGAGACCAATTTGCCGGTGCCCAAAGACTTCACAGTGCGGCAACCTATCTTTTTTTATCTGTGCTAATGCAAATCTTTCAAAGTTGTTGTCCTTTCTTTTTGGACCTGAGAGATTATTTCTGCTCTTATTTCTTCTACAGCCTGATGGACTCATTTCTTTACTTCAGCTGCTATCATTTCATGATTTCAGGTGTGTGATTTCCAAGTTCTTATATGTCTTTGTCTCCTGGATTTGTTATGGGTGGGCTAGAAGATTGAGATTAACTTTTGCTCCTGCATTCTGGCATGTTTTATGCTTCTAGTAATTACCCAGACAGAGTCCTGCAGGCTGCCTAGAGTCTGCCAAAGTTCTTAAATGGCTCCAGGAAAGCTCTGCCCCAACAGTGCTGAGCATAGAGATTGCAGCTCTGCTGCATCCCACAGCCACTCAGAATCCTCCTAAGTTCTTAAAAGTTTGAACTGGCAGCAGCATAAATTCCACACCTGTGCGCTGTGGACTAAGGAAGATCAGAGCTTACCAGAGTCCCACAGACTGCCCAGAGACCATTGAAGTTCTTATATGGCACCAGAAAAGCTCTGCACCTGTGCCAATTTTGTGTTTTTGAAAGAATAGTTTATTTCCAGTCAGTCAAGACTATCTAGCTTTAAGGCCTATGGGTTATGAGGTGCTCTCTCTGCATAACAGGCTTATCTGTCTATACACTCCCGATTGTGGTTGATGTCATAGTCAAGGCTGTCCTTCCCACTGGTAGATGGAAAAGACAGCCAGTCCTCTAGACTCTATATGATGTATGCTTCAGGCTGAGGGTTAAAATGGACTGGTGACCATATTTTGATAGTATTAGGATCTGGTTCCTCACCTTATTTTCCAGGCTTTGTCTTCAACCAGCAGCAGGTTGGTTAGCTAGTCCTCATTTCTGCTGCCCATTTTAAGGGAAACAAAATTTAGAGCCAGCATGGAGTTGATGGATTGTTGCAACCATGCATCAGTTAGATGGATGGGTGGGTGGAGATACTGTGTATTGAGTGGGGGCCTGCTTGCTCACATCTAGTTTTTAATTTTAAAAGGAAGCATTGCCTTCTAAAACATGCATTCTCACTGGGATCAATGTATTGAAAGGATCAAGGGTTGGTTCTTGGGAACAGAAAAAAATTAAGATACTACAATGATTTGTGGCCTTCCAAAGTTTAAACTTACATGATGCATTTATTCCTTAATGTTAAAGTTATCAGCACGTGACGCTATTAGTGTGGCAATAGTGAAGGTTAAAAAAATACTATTTTAAAGATCACTTTCTCTCTCTTTAATTCTTAATTCTCTACATTAATGAAATACATACCAGTTAGCATTCATTGTGCACTTCTTTTGCTCCAGACTATACTATAAATTTTGATTACACATTAGCAAACTGGACAGTACTCAGTGTTTTCCATAGGTCCTGTAATTCATGTGCCACCAGTAACAGTAGACTTGGTGAGTCATAAAAGGTCAGTTTAGATGAGACAAAACCCAATGGTTATGGAAGATAAAAGGATTAAACCCCACTTTTAAGAGATCTAACTAGAAAAAGCTCTAACTAGTCTTTATAATTACAGACTTAAAAAAGATTGCTACATTCCAGATCCTTCTAATGTCTCAATAGCTGCCTAAGATATCAGACATCAAATCAATGGCATACGAGATTCTGAGGTCCCCTGGACCGTATCTTTATCATTTTTATGGGAAATCATTACTGTCTACTTGATATAGATCTTTGACTATGTTCATAATTATCCTATTGTGATTATTTAACCCATACACATTTAGTATTTTCTTTGGCTTTGTCTCCTGCAGATTTAATGCTATTCCACCTACCCAAGATAAAAATGCTTGATGTCTATTGAGGACCTTTAGAAAGAACCTCTGGAAATTATCTCTGACTGCAGGTTCACAACTACGACCCCTTTCAGCCTGAAGAAGTCAGAGTGGTCATCGCCCATGGTTTCCTAACAGCAGTTTGGGTTACTTTTCAGAGGGAGGAATGTTGTAGGAAGCTGAATTAGATAGAAATATTATAGACAGTCAGACAGGGCCAGGCCCTCAAGGACAAGAGGAAACAATATAGCTACATACTTCCCTAGGAATGGGCATCAGGGATTGATCTTCTAAATAGGTATCAATCACCTTGAAAGAGCCCAAGTGAGTCACTAGCTCAGCCCTCAACAGGAAGAGACCCTGTCCCACTTGCTACATGACTCACTTCCCCATTCGGTACTTGATTTAATCAATTTTACCTGAGCAATGGTGCTTGTGATCTCTTTGAACCACATCATGCCCACTTAAGAGAGTTCTCATGTTTTCCACCACCTTAGACCCACCTCACCACATGGTTTTACTCTATAAAAGTCCCTGGAAGAGAAAGCTTCCCAGGGCCAACCTGCTGAGACCCCCCCTCCTGTCCCTCTCTCAGATAGGAGCTTTCTTTCCCCCTAAAAATATATAGTCTGCTCATAAAAATAAAGAAAGAAATTTTGATTACAGAGATTATCCAGATCAGCAGTAAACATGACTGTCCTCATTTATGAATCAAAAAAGTGAAGCCCATATTCAAATCTTCTTATCTTCTACTACACTGACTCTCTGCAACAAAATATATCTATCCTTTTACAAAATATCTCTAAAAAAGTATTCCTCCTTTCCTGAGATGGATTATTTTATAGTATTATGGAGAACAGCAAGGACTTTGAGATCAAATTACTCAATTGAGAATTCTGATTAGACACAAGTTGTGAGCATTAGGCAAGTTATTTTTTAAAGTGTCCTAATCTATAAAATAGGGGTGATACATGCTTACATACGGAGATGTGGGAATTAAATATGATCATGTTTATAAAGTCCTTAGACTTAGTCAACATACATTATATAGTAACCATTCTCATAATGATACAAATTGCTTTTATCTATAAAAGTATATGCAACAATCATTAATAAAAAAAATTAACAGTGAGGATAGGAAGTACATGAGAACTCTCTAATTTCTACTCAATTCATTATGAGCCTAAAGCTACCCAGAAAATAAAGTTTACTATTATAAAATAAAAAATAAGTGTTCATATCTGAAAATATTAAAGCAACAAGATGAAAATTTTTACCTATTTAATTATCAGTGGTAAGAAATAAATTATTTCTACTAAGGGTATGATGAGACAACTGATTCACAAGTGCTGACAGGAATATTTGATGATATGTACAAGTTTGTTTTTGTTTTTGGTACACATTTGCAGTACATAATATTTATGTTCCCTGTGTGGAATTGGTTCACGTAATTAACACATCCCAATTTCTTTTCATCATCCCTTATTGAATTCTATCTCCATCTTGACCCTTTGAAATGGTCTTTCTCCCTGCTTCCTATTGTCTCTCCTCTATTGTACTCTTTATTTTTACTCTGGTTTTCTCACATAAGAGAAACAATATAGTACTTAGGCTTGTGTATCTGATTTATTTCACTTAGGTGATCATAGTCTCAAGGTCCATCCATTTGGGAATCAAGGGGTGGGTAGAGGGAGGAGGGAGGAAAGAAAAGGGATGAAAAAAGACTCAAAATGTACTATATACATGTAGCAACTTCCCGTGAAAAATGCAAACATGTCCTACACACATATGCTAATAAACTAAAAAAGAAATTTTTAATCTTAAAAATGTACAAAAATGTATGTATAATACACGCAATATATGTGATATTAATAAATCACATAAATAAATGGAATATTTATGGCAACAATATTTATAGAAAAAAACAAATTAGTCCACGTTTGTACACAGGAAGATGTAGCTCTATGTTTATTAGAAATAAGGCTATGATAATTATGAAAATTGGGCTATGATAATTATTGTTAAAAATGTTACGTTTACAATCAGACAAGTATTTTTATTTTGGAAAAACTCTAGCTTAATGTTCTAAAAGACTATTATGACTATACATGGTGTACATCAGTAAAATTTTAATTAATGGGAAGAGTTTAGGTATAAACTTTCACTGATAAAATTTATGGGCAAATTAGTGAGACTTGAGTTTTAAAATAATCATTTTTTTAAAAGGCTGAGTATTGTACCTCAGTGGTACAGCACAAACCCGGCAATCATGAACCCATGAATCCATTCCAGTACCCAAAATTATGACCCAAAGGACAAATTCTTATCTTTACACAGCAATAAGCACATGTGACCAGAGTGTAAGACTTTACCGAAGTTATGCTCTTCATTTTAACCACTTCAGTGCTGAAGTCTATAAACAAAGTGAGGTTTCTGAAGCAAGCTATTACCTATTAACAACCTATAATTTAGACCAAGTTTCCAAGATACTGAAAAAACTGAAATACCTTTTCCATAACATGGGAAGGGCTGGGGGAAGCCTCTGTAATATGGATCAGAATCTACATCAAGCTGAATTTTCTTTTTATTATTTGAACATGCTTATCTAGGAGAAAAAAAAGGAGGGAGGGAATTGAAAAATACCAAGTGAGTGTTACCTATTCTTATCTCTAAGAGACAGATGTTTAAGAGTATTTACTGTAAGTAGAAACAAGGTTACATTATCAGGCAAAGTTTTTGAGTTCTTGTTGTGAGATCTGCACATGTAATAAACCTACCTAGCAAATTCATGGAATTTTCTCTGAAAGCTTCTTTTTCAGACCTCATCAAGGTAGAATATCCAGCAAAGCAGAATTTCTCCTAGACTTATAAAGTGTTCCTTAATATCAATATCCAAGAATGTTTATCTTTTTAATAAATATAATATGTATTCATAATAAATACAAAAGAGAACTGTGAAGCCAGCAGAATAATTCAAACACAATAAATGGTTATCATGATATCTTTCCAAATAATTATGATTTTCCTTTTAACACTGCAGGTTTCAGACATTATGATTTAGAAGGTAAACAACATAAGCAAAATCTAAAGACTTTAGTAGTATAGTTGTAGACAGGAAGGCAATGCTGTAAAGAAAAACCAGAACTCCAGAAACACATAGTTTGGTTGTTTTATATGCTTATCTCACACACTTACCTAGCTTTAAAAAGAGCTTTGGAGGCTGGGGATATAGCTCAGCAGCATGTGCTATCTGGTAGCTGTCTGGTAAGCGTAAAGCCCTGAGTTCAATTCCAGTATAAAAGAGAAAGAGAGACAGCCTCGAGGAAGAAAAGCCAGGACTACAAAATTTGTTCATAGAACGTCTTTTATATTATTTGTACTTACACTCTACCAGTTTTGTTTTATTTCATAATTTACTGATTTGTATTGCTTTTTTCAAAGTACCATTATGGATAAAGGATTCCCCCAGCCATTGGCAGAAGTCTACCAATGCTCCATCCTCAAGATTTCCTTCCCAAAATATCTCTAACTAGGCTCACATGAAAGTCAGTTCCTTGATTTATAACATCTTTCTCAAATGGCTTCCAGCCAAAGGGCTCTTATCTATCCTCCACATTTGCTCTCTTATTCTTTCCCTAAAACGTAGGTCTGTTCAGATGTATGTAGATAACTTTCTAGTGTTAAAACTATGAGCAAGAGAATAAATGTCTTTTGGAATGCCACCAGAACAAATCAATACTCTCAGAATTATTTAAAGATATTATGGCAGTGTAGACAGCTCTGCAGCATAAATGCCTGCCTAGCAAGCGTAAGTTCTTGAGTTCAACACATGTTACCAAATAAATAAATAAAATGACAGCAATCACAAGACATTAAAATTTCATGTATTTCATGATTATAATTATGTAAAAAAGTACAACTGAAAGAATGACTAAAAGAAAAACAAGTGTGGGTCTTAATGACAAAACCTTACTTGCTAAAAACATCTCAGGACAGTAATTTATTTTGTGAGGAAAAGATTGAAAATTTCTTTAATAGTTATACAGTTATTTGTATCCTCTATTTCTTTTTTAGAAAGTTGTATTTATTTTTATATTTCTAAGGAATTTTCCATTTTACCTAATTTTTAAAGTTTGTTGTCACGAAGCTGTTCATTATATTCCATTCACTATTTTTGTTTTACTTGTCAAAGAACAAATGCTTAACTTTCTCTTTCCTCTTCATCATTTAGGTTCCATCAAATTGAAGACATATTTATATCCTTTTCTTACTGAAGTGTATTTTACTGATATTTTAAAGTTTCTTTAAAAATATAAGGCTCATGTTGGGGATGTAATTTAGTAGTAAAGAATTTGTGTAGCATGCAGAAAGTGCTGGGTTCAACCTCAAATACGAGACAGAGACAGAGACAGGGAGAGAGACAGAGAGAGAGAGAGAAAGAGAGAGAGAGAGAGAGAGAGAGAGAGAGAGAGAGAGATAGACAGACAGACAGACAGAGACAGCATGAGCGAGCAAGCAAGTGCTGGAGAGGAAGGGAGAGAGGGAGTTGGAGAGGGAGCTGGAAAGGAAGCGAGAAATTACATGGCTCATGTAGTCTTTCTTAGAATTGATTAAACAATATAAACACTGCTCCTTTCAATGACCTAATAGATATTGGTAGTATGATTATCTTAACAATCTGTATATAATATATATTCCTTTCTACTTTCCTCCCTTGTTCTCTCCCTTTGAGCAGGTTCTTTCCCTTTCACTATCTACTGAAATAGTTCAATAGTTCTTTCAGTATCTATTGAACATTTTGGATCTTACTCTTTCAGTTTCTTACAGGATGGAAAAAATGCAGTGTTTACACATGCGAGTCTGATTTATTTCACTTATGAGCATGGTCTCTAGTTGCATCCAATTACCTATAAAAGCCTCAAGTTTAGCTTTTTTATAGCTGGGCAGTATTCTATTACATAAAAATACCATTTTTAAAAAATCCATTCCTTGGTTGATAGGCATTTGGTTTTTTCCAAGATTTCACCATGACAAACTGTGCTGCTATAAACATGGGTGTACACAGATCACTGTGGCATATTTTTATTTATTTATTTTCAGAACCGGGGATTGAACTCAGGCCCTTGTGCTTGCCAGGAAGGGCTTATTCCACTGAGCCATCTCCCCGGCCCCTGTGGCATATTTTTAATCCTGGGAAAACATCCAGAAAAGGAATAGTTGGATAGAAATGAGACCTCCAATCAGTTTTTTTGAGGAATCTCCACACTGATTTTCATATGGTTGTGCCAGTCTTACACTGCCACCAACAACGGAGAAAGGCTCCTTTTACCCCATGGCATGCCAGCATTTGAGACTGGTTGATTTCTTGTAGCAATTTTTTCTGGGTTGAGATGGAATCTCAGTGTTATTTTAATTTGCATTTCTTGGATAACCAATGGTGTTTGACATTTTTTCATATATTTATTTGCCATTTGTATTTCTTTCTCAAAGAACTATGTATTCATTTCAGATACCCATTTTTTGATTGGGTTTTTGAATTTTGGAGGGCTGATTTTTTATTTCTTTAAATGATCTAGATAGAAGTCCTTTGTCTGAGAGATAGTTGGTTAATTTTTTCCCCAAGTATGTGGGTTTTCTTTTCACTTTGTTGATGAATTCTTTTGATGTGCAAAAACTTTTTAATAAGATGAGATCGCAGTTGTTGTATATAATTCCCTTTTTATTTGTTCTAATACTAATTTTTAAATTTCTCCCCTATCCATCCATCCCCACAATACTAATTTCCAAATATTTTATTCAAGCTTATCATGCCCCCAAATACCGGATCTCTTCACACACAACTGTGCTTCTTGCAATCATACAAGTTTTCTTTACAATAAAAACTATATTTTCCAGTTGTTCATGTTCAAACAGTTGAAGTGATTCTTAACTTTTCTTTCTATGATACCTTTATACATTCTGTCCCCAAATTCTATCATGCATCCTTCAACATGATCAAAATCCAATCACTCTTTCCTAGTGTCTTTTGATAGCACTATGGTCTAAATGACCAATAGGTCTCTTTCAGTTACTGTAATAGCCTTGTAACTGATCTACTTGACTGCAACATTCTAGGATCAATTCTCAACATATGATCTTAATTATCCATTCACTACCTGGCTTCAACACTTCTACTGATTTCCCTTATTTAAAAAAGAATAATCTCAATTCTTTACTATGGTTCACAAACTTCAGCATGATTGTACTACCTGCTACTTCTTTGACCCATTGTCTTACTTCTTTCTCATTCAATGCAAAGGCCAAACTGCTGCATTTAACTCACATGTCAAGTTGTTAATGAGACTTTTCCTGAAAATTTTATTTAAAATTGCTATAAACACCTCACTACCCAATATTTGCTAGGGGCTGTCTTTGCTTATTCTCTTGTGTGGCACAAAATATTACCTGATACATTATTGGCTTCTATGCATTCATTTTGTATCTTGTACATATGTTGAACGTGCTTATTAACTGTAAAGAGTCTTCTGGTGGAGGCTGGGGAGACAGCTTCGTGGTCTAAGCGCCTGCTTGGCAAGTGCAAGGACCCGGATTAGATCCCCAGAGCCAATGCTGTGCTGGCCCCAGAATCCCAGGCATGCTGTGCCAGCCACCAAAACCAGCCATGGTGATGCATGCCTGTAATCCCAGTGCTGAGAGGCTGAGACAGGAGAATCACTATGAGTCCAAGCTATGTAGTGAGACCCTCTAACAAATAAGTAAATAAAAGATTTATCAAAAAATATTTTAAAAGAGTCTTCTGATGGATATTTTTGGGACCTTCTGTGAAAAGAATGTCATTTCCAAATAATAGTTGGACTTACTTTCCTTTTTTTGCTTTTTTTTCTCTTGCCTGACTGCTTTGGCTAAAGTTTCAAGAACTATATTGAACAAAAGCAGTGAGATGGAAACCTTCGCCTTCTTTCTGATTTTAGAGTGACTGCTTCAGCTTTTCCCCATTTACTATGATACTGGCAAAAGATTTGTCATAAATGGTTTCATCGATTTAAGGTAAAGTGTATTTTGGTCAGGAAATGTACTTTTTAAAATTATCTAAAAAGAACAGACAATATTAAAAAGAAAACATTAGGAACTTCGCCAAACAAAACAACAGGAATTCAACAATGGCTGCTGTTTTGCATAGTTGTCTTCAAATTAGTTATTAGATATAAGCAAAGAATTGGTTTTAAAAAAGTTCTTAGAAATCAAAAAGGATAAGAAAAAAGTTTTTTCAACTACCCCCCCCGTAGACCAGCAGAAATCAGCATTACAATTATCCAAGCTATCTCACATGCATACACAAATACATCTCTTATCTCTTCTCCCTCCCTCTCCTGTCTTTTTCTCATCTCAGTTTTTTCTTAACCTTGAATAGGTCTTTCTCATTCACAGTATCTATTATACCTTTCAGATTTTACTTACTCTTTCAGGATCTTACACTAGTGAGACAATACAATGTTTACATGTAAGTCTGATTTATTTCACGTATGAGTATGGTATCTAGTAGCATCCACTTACATATAAAACACTCAAATCTATCTTTTAATACCTGAGTAATACTCCATTGTGTTAAAGCACTTCTCTTTTATCTATTCCTCCGTAGATAGGCATTTGGGTTACTTCCAAGATTAGCTATGAAAAATAGTGCTGCTATAAACATGGGTGCACCTATATTGCTATAGTATGATGCTTTCAGTTCATTTGTAAAAATACCCAGGGAGAACAGCTGGATTGAATGAAACCTTGAATCCTAGCTTTTTGAGAAACCGCAGCACTGATTTCCATTATAGTTGAATCAGTCTGCATTCTCACCAGGTGGAGAAAGGTTTCTTTTCTACACAAAGCCCACAGCTGGTTGACTTTTTTTTTTTTTTTTTTTT
>NDGM011180044.1:0-30184 GCA_002564305.1 Octomys mimax | reverse complement strand
GCTGGCTGGCATGTGGTGCTGGGGGATCGAACCGCGGTCCCTGTGCTTTGCTAAGCTTAGCTTAGCTTAGCTTGTTCAAAGTAGGTGCTTCAGACCACTGAGCCATCTCACCAGCCCCTGAATATGCATTTTTATCACCCTTTTTCAAGTTTTTTTTTTAATTTTAAAGAGAA
The DNA here is from genome assembly GCA_002564305.1 of Octomys mimax. Lineage (NCBI taxonomy): Eukaryota > Metazoa > Chordata > Mammalia > Rodentia > Octodontidae > Octomys > Octomys mimax. Next base: position 30,011 of record NDGM011180044.1, on the reverse strand, counting down.
AAACATAAAACAAAATTTGAAAGCCATAGGGGACTAACAATCGCTGACACATTGCATATTGTTATCTTTACATTACTCAAGAGTATTAAATGTAGGTGTTTAATTGTCCAAACAGTACCAGCACATCCTTTCGCTTCCGCTGCCCGATGTCTGCACTCCTCAAGGAGGGCTGCTCTATGGCACTTCTTACTTCCCCTCCGTCCTTGTCCTCCTGCTCCCACTTCTTGGTTCCCTTCCCACTTGCACACGGTCTATCTGCGGATTTCCTACATTTATTTGGTTTCTCAGATAAAATCATGTGAAGGACGGCAAGATAGCTCAGTGGACTACGCGCCTGCTTTGGCAAGCACAGGACCAGGGTTTGATCCCACATGCCGTACTAGCCCCATGCCCAGGGTGCGCTCCAGGCCTGGTGGCGCACACCTGTAATCCCAGTGCTGGGGAAGCTGAAAATAGGAGGATCACTATGAGTTTGAGCTGCATAGTGAGACCATGTACCAAATATTTTTTTAAAAAATGAAAAAAAGGAAAATTATATATTTAAGGTTGGTGTCTGATTTGCTTCACTTAACAGTCTCAAAGTAATTTTCCTACAAAAGCCTAAAGTTATCCTTCTTTATGGCAGAGTAGTACTCCACTGTGTATAAATGGTCAGGTTTCTCAATCCACTCATCTGTGGGTAGATATCTAGCCAGCTGTCAGAAGCTGTGCTGCTAAAAGCGCGGGTGTGCCGCTTCACTGCTACATGATGTTTTTAACCATTCTGGAAGACCCCTAGGAGGGGAGGAGCTAATTTGGATGGAGTTCCTGGTTGTGGTCTGAGGAATCTGCGTGCTGATTCCCGCAGCGGTCTCCATTCTCGCCCACAGTGAAGCAGGCCTTCTTTCCGCCCCTGCCACCCCGCAGCCTCCTCACACTGATTGCTTGGTGGTTGCCATTCTTTCTGGAGCAAGAAGAAATCTCTTGCTTTAATTTTCATTTCTCCAGTGGTCACTTCCTGCCCTCCTCTCTCCCTGCAGATTCTCTGGAGCTCAGCTCAAGGTGCTGACTGGGGGAGGGGTACTGGCTGGGAAGGGGCTCATGGAAGTTTTGAGGGTACTGTCCGGGGTGGAAATGCTCTGTTCTGATGAGGTGGGGTCACCCTTTTCTACCAACGCTCACCATAAACATTCACTTAAAATGGGTGCATTTTATTGTTCATCTTATACCCCTGAGAAAGGACACGTAAGCAAGAGCTCAGCCCGGCGTCATCACCTCCCAGAACCGCTTCTGTCGCCCGCCCTGGGAGGACCAGGGCCAGAGCTGCCCCATCTCCACTGGCCCAAGGGACATCCCGGTCCATGATCCCCAGAGACCTCCCCTGCTGGTGGCCAAGTGCAGGAACGGAGCTCCGCCCCTTTTTCCTGGGCTTCAGGGTAAACAGTCAGCAAACCCAGGCTGGAGCCCCACCTCTGTCACTCACCACCTGTGTGACCACAGGTGCTGGCTTCTCCTTGGGCCTCGGAGACACTAATATCTGGCCTCCTGGGCCAGAGCCACCGTGTGCTCAGTGCCGTCATCCTCCCTGTGCCATGCCCTGCTCCAAAACTGTTCCTGGTCATAACCTCCCAGGCTCCATACCACCGAGGAAACTGAGGCCCAGCCCAAGCCGGCGGAGGCAGCAGAGGCAGGCACAGGCAGCCAGACCCCTGCTGGAGTGCGTGGCTGTGGCCAGCAGCAGCCGTGCTGGTATCATTTCTCTTCCTTCTCCTCCCGACACCAGAACCACTTCAGTCTTTGGGGTCTCCGTGACAGCTAACACAAAGCTCACAGAGGCAGGCTTTTCTGGCTTTCCACGGAGTTTCTGGACGGAACACAGGCTGGGCCCCTGCGCCAGGCAAACGCCCCTGCTGTGCTGACAGAAGCCAGGCAGATTAACCACGCACAGCTCGGCTTAATCCACAAACATTTAGCCAACATCCAGGACGTGCCAGCCAGTATGCTGGCACCAGGAGCAGAAGAGGGTGGGGAGATGGGAAGGATGCCCCCCCCCACACAGCCTGGGGTGCAAGAGTCGCTGAGGGGATGGCGGGAGACAGCAGTGCCAGCCCTGCTCTCCATCTGATCTTAGCTTTGGGGTGTGGTGGTGATGTCTGTCATTCTCTTTGGCCACCCAGTCCCCAACAAGTCGTGGGAGCCCCCAACTCACCCCCTTACCTCCTGTCCCTCCACTGTGAGATTCCAGCACCTGCTTTCCCAGGAGACTTGCAAGGATGGGTGGAGGGTACAGCAGACTGCTCCTGGACTCCTCCCCTCTTCTCTGCCCTGCTTTCCCTCCTGCCTGGGGAGGCTGGGGAGCCAGAACTACATTTCCCGCATACCCTTATAGCCTTGACCTATTGAGATTCAGCCAATCCCAGCACGAAAGACCTTGGTTTGGGACTGAGTTAAGTGAGGAGAGAGGACAGGATTGAGTTGTCCCTTCTAGAGCCAGTCCTGATCCTACAGCTAGGGAGGTAGCTGAGGCAGGAGTTCCCTTGGCAGCGCACTTTCTGCCTGTGGGGCTGGGAGCTGTTCTGGGCAGCTCCACTACATCTGCTCACTTGGGTCTTCTAGTCAATGATTCAGTCCGCTTTGTAAGTTCCCCCTTTTTTTGGCCTAAATAAAAATTGTGGGATTGCGTCACCTTCAGCTAAGAACCCGGCCACCATGCCCAGCGGCGCACCTGTCTTTGTCCTGCCGCTGGTCTGGGGATCGAGTCTTCCTCACATCTATTGCTGATGCTCAGTGGTCCCCTGGGAAACCTTCTCAACACCAGAGCTGTGGAGGCCGTGGACCCCCACGGGCGTGTGTGCTGCCCCTCTCTGTAGGGACAGGAGCACGCGCAGCTGGCTCTCTGCCTGTGTCCTGGCCCCTGGCACCACTCAAGGTCCGGGCGGCAGAGCCCAGGCCCGTGCAGCTAGTTGAAGCAGGAAGGGATTTCTTGTAGGATACTGGTTCATGGACTCCTCAGAAGGGCTGAAAACACTCTTGGCTGAGCTTCCAGGAGCAATTCCTGAGGCCTCCCTGTAGAACGCCAAGAGATTTGTTGCCTTCCTGGCAAAGACAGAAAGCTGCAGAGGAGAGAAGCACCCCCCTGCTGGTGGCTCCAGAACCTCTCCGGTGCTGTCACAGCCAGGAAACCACCATGTCAGGAAGCCACCTGCTGAGTAAGAAAGTCAAAGCCACAATAGCTGGCTCTGGCTGCCTGCTCCTGCCTTTCCCTTCCCAGGCACAGGTGCCAACATCTGGTCTCCGTCCCCTCGGGACAGCTCCACGCCCAGGTCTCGCACAGTGTTTCTCACACGGCTGACACCTGGACACACCTGGAAGCCTTTTTCACACAACTTTTATGAACATCACCCAAGATATCAGCTTGCCAAGACGCCTGTCATCTAACTCCTGGGTCTTTTCCTGACCAATTGAAGGAAAGGAATTGCCCAGGGCCACAGTAGTTTATGTGAGAACCAGGCTTAGAACCCAGGTCTCTGAAACTACAGTGCAGTTTCCTCAGAAAGGTGCCCTGTCACTTCAACTGTTCCCTCATTCAAGCTTGCAATCAGGACTGTGCCCCTCAGTGCCACCTGAGCATGCCCTAGAGATCCAGCCCCTTGGACCTCCTTCCTGGCCAGCTTGCTGGGCAAGGCAGCTGTGTGGTGATGGGACTTAGCCAAGGAAGCAGCCCTGTGTGGCCAGCACTCCATGTCCTAGGGAATACGGCAGATGGGAAGTGCTGACTCACCATCTCAGGCCAGCTAGAGCAGGACGCGGCATGGCCAGCGGCTGTCATGCCGCTCCTCACCATGTCCCTTGGCTCCCCCTCACCCCTCCAATAGACTGGGACACCTGGCTTTGGTGTCCTCCCTGGCTACCACTCAACACCCTCCATTCCTACAGGGCCAGACAGGTAGTGCCACACTCCTCCCCCACCTGCCCTTCAGGGCACCCAGTGACTTAGGGTACGAGGGAGGGTGGGATTGGCCCCCTTCCTGATGCACCCAGCCCTGCAGCAGCTCCCAGCCCTGCTGGGCTAGTCTGCACACTGCTGACCCTGTGTGCAGCACAGCCCTACTTCGAGGAAGACTCGCTCTGGGGTGCCCGAATCCTGCTCTCAATTTACTTCTTGGGTGGCGAGGGCTCCAAAAGTCCTGTAAACTTACTTGGGATTTTTACCCTGAGTCATGTGGACAGAGGGCCTGTCCCAAAAGAAAGGGCAGTAAACACCTCAAACTGTTAGCACCAAAGAGCTCCATCTGGAGGCCAGCAGCCAGTGGACCTGGGTAGAGCTGACCTGCAGTGTCCAGCACAAGCTGGCAATGGTGACAGCTGGTTACCTCCTGTCATCTGGTGACAGAAAGAGCAAAAGAGCCCTAGCCTGTTGGCAACTGGAGCAGGTAGAAGGTACGGGGTGACTTACATCTATGGTCTCAAAATACGGCAAGCCTTGAATCTTGAGTCTGAAGTAACAAAACTAAGGCCTCCAAGCTTCCGCCTTTCCACGCTGTTATCATCTGGGGCTGCTTTCAACTGCAAAGATGGTTCCTAGAGTTCTCGAATCTCTGTGCTTCAGGTTTTTGTTCTGCAGGGAAGAGAGCTTTAGTCCCAGCATCCTAGCCACACACCAATTGGACAGATCTAGGTCACGTGACTATTCCCGATCCAATCACTGTACCCTGTGTTCAGTCCCAGTCTGCTAGATGAAGAGGAAACTTGCGGAGAGTACTGTGAAGGACTGAATGGCTCCCCTCTGTGGGTTCCCTGGCACGGTGGGGTCTTCAGGGAAGAGTGCCTTTATCATGCGAAGCCCTTTCTCCAGTGCAGTGCCCTAACCCACAGGCCTGACCACAGACACCGGCTCCCACCATGACCCGGCCACACTTCTGCCAGCTGTCGGAAGCTGCTGCTGGGAGCATGTCCTCTCCTCCCTGGCCTGGGTGCTGCGGCTGAAGTCCTACACTAGGCTCCGGGAGTGTCATCTTACTCCACTCTGGGCCTTTGTAGCAGGTGGAGGCCTTCGCCAAGAATGCCCTTCCCTCTCCCTTCTCTCCTCTGAGTGTCTGCTCTCGGCCAGACCCTCCCTGAGACTTTATCACACCTGGTACACTACACTGCGGCATGGCCTGGTCACTTCTCCAGAGCAGCAACTTGAACCCAGGGTGACTCTGAGGTCTGAAGCTTCCCCACCTCTGACACAGTACTGGGACTTGGTGGACCCTCCAGCAAGGAAGGACCAGGGTCTGTGGGGAGCAGCTGAAGCAGAAGATTGATCCCATGTGGGGAGCTACAGCAAGCTCAGCCCGAGGAGTGCCTGAGGCGAGCCATGGTGAGCAAATTGTTCCAGCCCCAGAACTCCAGGCGCCTGAGGCAAGCTAGGCGGACAGGTCTTGGGCAGAGGGGTTTCGCCGACATCCACTTGTCCAGCGCATAAACAGCCTGCAGTTGTTGGGTGGCTTTTCCGGAAGAGCAAGGGCTCCACCTGACTCTGCTTCCTGCATTTCGACTCCTGCCTTCCCTTCTTCACGGTCCTCTGCCCTGGGAGTTTCTCACGTGCTGCAGTGGACGCAGTAAGGGTCCCAATAACAGCAGTGGGATAAAGTGTCCAAGAAGAGAAAGCATCTTGAGTGTGCCGCTTGTCTGCGCACTGTTAATAGCCTGAACCTAAATGTCCCCCCAAAGTCTCACGTGTTCAGAGGTAGGGCTGTCAGTAGGTGGTCAGATCACGGGGTGCTATACCCATCCATGGGTGAGTCCGTTGAGAGTTCGTAGCTAACTGTGCTGTTAGGAGGCGGGGCCCGGCTTGGTGGGGGTCGCTGGGCATGCTCCTTCCGATGCCCCCCACACTCTGGCTTCCTTGCTGCTTGCTCCTGGCTGCCCTGAGGATCTTTTACCTACCAGGCTCTTTTGTTAGAGCCAGCCAGCCGTGGACGGAGCTCCCTGAAACCATGACTGGAAGTTTCAGGTGTCAGACATTTTGTCCCAGCAACAAGAAGGCCAGCTGAAACACAGGTTTAACAAGCACAAAATCAAGTCCCTGCACCAGAGACTGAGTAAGACACAACCTCAGGGGCCCGGCTGATCTGTGGATGTGGACGCGTGTGCTTCACCCTGGTCCCGGCTCCTTCCCGCACTGACCCCTGCTCCTTGGGAATACACCTCAATCAGAAATGGGCAGTGAGGCTATTCCCATTCCGCCACTGCCACCACTGCAGAACCTGCTGTGGGAAAGACTCCGACAGCTCCGGGTAGCAACTCGCAGCCTTCGAGTCACTTTTAGAAATAAATTATCATGCAGGACTCATTTGTACATGCATATACCTAAACAAAGTTTCAGGGAAACTTTACCTGCTTCTGTACACTTGAATTCTGCTTGGGAGATGTATACTATATGTTGTAGTATACTGTAAATATATAAATTATAGAGAAATGGATAGATAGATAGATAGTCAGTCATGCTGGTCGCAGCCCATGAAATTGATTTCACTACCCACCAAGGGTGGTGTGCTGTTTGGAAAGTGCACCTGGGAGCAGACCCCTGACTCTGTGATCGTGGAGGGGTAACCGAGAGAAGCCAGCTATTCTGTGTGCTTGGCAGAGGAATGGGGCAGAGGTGAGAGGAGTCAGGGTATGGCTCCTGTGGGGAAAATGAATGACTCTTACAAAGCCATTGACAGAGGAAGTCCTGGCAGGCCGTGGTGGGCTACCTCCTGACAAGGGAGCCTGGCACGTGCTTGGCTCCAACCTGGGGTGGCAGCTTCACCACACGAAGGAAGAAGACTTCCCAAACCTCCCCGTCCCAGTCCTCTCCTCCTCATTCTCCTCACCTCCTTCTTTCTTGTCTCCTCCTACATTTTTCTCTTCCCGTGTGGCCTTGCTGAGGGTGTGAAGCAACCCTGGGACCTGGGCTGGCTTCCTATCTACCCCCTGTCCCTCCCTGGCCCATGGCCTCAGCTCTAGGCGCTGGAGTGCTGGTCCTTGTTGCTCTTATCAGCTCTGAGTGGGCCCAGGGCACTGATGGCAGGGCCGGGGCCAGAGACCTGTGGGTGCTGGGGCCCTGACGGCTGCCCAGGGGGCCAGGGTCATTAAGATCAGGGGCAGGGCCCATAGTGTGCTTGATGCTTTCTAGAGCACAGCCCACCCCAAGCATATAATTTTCATTAAGTAATAGCAACATTTAGCTTCAGCAATGGAAATGTCAACTTTAATTATTTTCAAGGAGTCTTGATGGCTCTGGGAATAAATCAATATAAATAATGATTTCATAAACTCTGAATCATGCTCCTAATAGCATTATATCTATAATTTTAATATTCAAAACAATTTTTCTGCACATCTTAGCAATTAATCGTTGTCAAGTGCTCTTTTTCTGTCCCCTTTGCTGTCAGCTTGGAGCCTGCAGCTGGGTAGGGACATGTGGGCACCAAGGCCGTATCCCTGACCCAGTCACCACTCCCAGCTCCACTGCCCCAAGGGTCCAGGTTGGTATACTTGGGTCTTCCCCATAAAACTGTCCCTATACTCTCAAGACCACATAGCACCCACTTACCCCTGTCCCGCCATCTCCCAGATGCCTGCGCTGGCCACTGTGCCAGCAGGGACAGATCTCTCCTCACCTGTGTGGCGTTCCCCAACTCCCATCAAGACTCCCGGGACAGACAGTGAGACAGGAGAAGTGGCACAGTGAGCAGGGGACATGTCTGTGGCGTGCCACGTACCATCTGTGGGCCTGGACAGCTGACAGGTGGCAGTGCCAACAGTCGACTCCCGAGCAAAGCTTTTATTTGCAGCTTACAGAGAAGGACTTTGGAGAATGTGAGCCAAAACAGAACTGGCGAGAGGGCACAAGGTAACCGAGGCAACTGCCCAGGGACAGCCTCAAGTCTTGCTGCTTTTGGACGCGCCACTGCACTCCCAGAGAGTCCCAGTTCCTAGGGCTTGCGCAGCACACTGGGCCGCACATTGGGACCCTCCTGGTGCTTCTGTCAGAGCAGCTGCCTTTGGAAACCATGTTAGGGCCACGGGCACCGCTGTCACATGAATGGAGGCTCCCTCTACCGCCATGCTCCGCATGCGGCCCGGGCTGCGGCCCTGCGCCAGGGAGGTCTGGGCTGTGCACCTCTGCCAGGGTTCAGTGGAGTTTGTGCCACTTTCACTTTCCTGCTTACTATGGGGTGTGGGGAATGTGAACCTCAGATGCTACAAACCCAGAAGCGCCACACCCCAGAACCACAGGCTCCCTCGCTAAAGAGCAGAGGCTCCCCATAGCAGTTTGAGGGGCCGTTTTCTACGCAACCAGCCACAGAGCTGCAGCACCGAGCACTGCCCGTCCAGCCTGATCCTTGCCCTGAACCTGTGGTGCTGAGAAGTCTACAGGAAGAAGGCCAGGCCGTGCTGGCTGCCGGGCGGTTACATCTCTATGAGCCGATTGCCGCACTCTGGGCTCGCAACTGGTCTCTGAGGATGGCAGCTGATGGCCATCTTGCTGGCTACAGGCCGGGGAGGTGCCAGCCTCCTCAGGCTGGCCTTGTGTGTGACCCTGACTGGCCACAGCTTTCCACTCACTAGGCACAGGAGCCGTCCTCAGTCACCACACATTGTAGCAGAGATCTGAACTTGAAGACTGAATTCATTCACAAGGTTTGGAAGCCTAAGTCCATGGAAGAATTTAAGGAAACATCATTTGTGGAGCTCAGAGACTCACGTGGGATTCATGGAGGGAGGGAGAGCGGCAGCCTCCTGGGTCCCTGGTTGGGAATGTTCTCTGCAGATGCTCCGAGAGCTAGAACTGGTGGGCAGGCAGACGCAACGCACCCTGTGCGTGTGCTCCGAGGGCCTCGCTGAAAGGCGCCGTCTGGTTTTCCCTTTATGCACAAAGGGGAATGCAAACACTCTTCCTGACTGTGTTCCCTCTAACGAGGACAAGATGCAAGGACTGGCGCAGAAACACAGCCCATTTGGGGACGACGCCCTGAGAGACCAAGCGACACCTTCCTGAGCAAGACTTTCAGAAGTCCCCTGCAGCCGCAGGGCCTGCATGGCGAGTCCAGCCTGTGGCGGGTGGGGCTTCAGGGCTTTGCCTCTGCTCACCTGAGCAGCCCCTCTAGCTTGTCCCAGCTCCAGCCCCTTTGCTTCTGCCCAGTCCTCCCCACTCCCTGCCAGGCCTCACCATGCCTTCCTGTAGACCTGGGAGCCCACAGCCAGTGGGCTGCAGCCTAGAGTGCAGGGCCTGGACTGCCTGCTGCCACAGAGAGGTAGCAGCGGAGCAGAAGCCCTCCCATGGTGGGCAGCTGCAGGTGGGCGCCGAGGAGGGAGGGAATGAATGAAGGAGGCGCAGGAAGGAGGCGCACTGGCATGGGGGCCTCCAAGAGCTGGCCTCAGAAGCTTCTTGGGGTGGGCATGGAGGTACGAATGCAGGGCTGCCTGGCCCTGGAGACAAGCTCCACCTGACTCCTCTGCGCAGGGGCAGCTATGGGACAGCCACAACATCCTGCCAGGGACAGAGCTCCTCTTCCCCAGCCAGGGCTGCTGCAGCAGTAGCATCCTGGGGGATCTTGCAGAGGTCCAACATATGCCTCGGGGAGGCTGGCCTGTCCTCCAAGGACAGACAGCCTTCCTCTCTCCTGCCAGCATCCTCGCTGGCCCTGGGGGAGGTGTCTGGCTCCCAGGTGCTCCTGGGCCAGGATTATGTGCAGGCTGAGCCCCACTTCACCAGGTGGGGGACAGGTGCAGAGGTGTGAGCAGACTCTCATGCCTGCTTGCCAAGGTGTCCTCAGGAAAAACACGGACCTCTGTCTGCCCTCTGTGGAGGACAGGTGGGACGGGGTAGCCCCATTATTTGCCTTCACTTGAAAGCCTGTAACATGGACTCCTTTGTCTACTAGCCCCCCTCCTAGCCAAGAGGCCCTAAGGAACAAGAATGGGGTCCCCTTCCCACTCTGCAAGTTTTCGAGGCCCTTGGGGCCTGCTGCACACATCTTGGGTGCTTCAGTCCACAGTCTGTAAAGATTCTGCCAGGTAGACCCCAGGCAGAGAGACGGGGGCTGTGGGGCAGCTGCTGGCCAGGGCTGGCACAGGCTCACTCTCCTCTCCTGGGAGCTTACCCTCCAGGCTGAGGCTGAGTCTGGGACCTGTGCTACAGCAGAGCCCCCAAGGCTGTCCTCTGCCTCTACTCCCTCAGCCCCCAGCCTCTGTCCCTGTGAGACCCTGATTCACCCTCTTTTCTCCCAAGGCTTTCCATTGGTTCTAGAAACTGCCTTGCCATTCTAAGGGCTTTGTTCTTGGGTCACAGTGGCCTTTCGCCTGTCCCTGGTACCCTGCCTGCTGATGGTGGCAGGTGTTGCTATGCCACCCCACTGGGGAAGGTACCTACCTGCTCTGCCTGGTTGGGATTTACTGCACTAAGTGCCCGTCATTGGTAGTTTATGCTGGATTCCTGGGGTCACCCCAAAATAAGGAGGTCCCTTATGCCTTCATGACTTCAAGCAAGAAGCCCCAAACCTATAAATTGAAGTATTCCCTTGATTCTGTCCAGCTTCAGCATGCATTTGTGTGATAATGTCAGGGTGTCTACCCCCCCATTTCCTTTGCTGATAGGAGGCAGAGGGTAACCAGTCCATGGAGACGTCAAGTGTGAGTGTAGAAAGCACACCCTCTCCTTTTCTGGAGTACTTATCCACCCTTCAGAGGAAGAGCTGGCCTGTCTGAGGCGTGGAACCAACACATGACACATTTCCACCTGGATCTGAGGCTCCAGTGCCCTCTTGGCCTCCACTTTCCTGCCATCTGAGGGGCCCCATCCTTGGGGATCCTCAGTTGTCCAGGGTTCTAGTGAGCAGGACACAACCCTGACCCTTCCAGGGTTGGACTTGGGGATCTGAACAGTGTTCAGCTCTTGGGCAGGAAAACAGCCACTGGAGGAAGGCAAGGTGGGCCCAGGGCACCAGTGTTTCCTAACATCCACAGGACAAGCTGGAAGGGGGGTGGGCTGAGAAGCCCAGGAGCAAGATGGCAGCGTCTATATGGTCCAGTCCCAGTCCTGTAGGATGCTGAGGGAGACACAATGACACATGGGAGTGAATGTCTCCAGCAAGGCAGGCTCCTCCCATTCATATTCAGGATGCAGAAGCCCGAGGTCCACTCCCCCAAGCCTGGGGAGGAGTGGCTTCCCCCACACATGCTCTCTGACATCCCTGCCAGCCAAGGTTGAGAGCAGACCAAGTGGTAGGCAGGATCTGGTATCCCCCCTGGGATGTTTTCTGCGTGGGCGTGGCCAGGCTGCCCAGGAGGGGTAAGTCCAGGGACAGCGAAGGCCTGAGGCTTTTCCAACAAGCACTCTGCAGGACCCGGCTTGCCCCCTGATCCCCAAGCCCCCGCCCTATGGCCCAGCCTGCAGCCGCAAGCTTCAGGTCAGACCTGCAGACCTCAGCCAAGCGCGGGAGGCCTTTGAAGCAGGAGGACTAGAGGTCCCTGCTGCTCCTCTCTCTCTCCCAAATACCAGCCCACCCACCCTATGCTTGCCTGGCACATGGCCCTGGGTGCAGGTCACGATTAGCTAAGAGGGAACTCAGTGGCCATACAAGGCGCAAGGACTTCGCTATCAGCAGTCCCACGTGGACCTAAGACCTTGTGCTGCTCAAAATGCCTTTCCTGCACACTCAGCAGGCCTTGCTTGCCCAGTGTGGGGCTCCTGCCAAGACAGGCTACTCCTCTCCATTTACAGCCACGGAGCAAGAGGCCTTTGAAGCCCTTGCTCCCATGCTGGGAGGATGGGCAGTGGGGTCCTGCTCAGAACTGGGGACCCTGCCAGCGCCCCTCAGTTTCCTTTTTATACCTTCCCTGCAAGCTCAGAACTGAGCACTCAAAAGAAAGCATTGCTCTTCCTGTGCCCTAGAGAACACACAGGCAGCCCAAGAGGAGTATATTCCGGGGAGGGGGGGCTCGGCACGGGGAGGGCGGGGCCGCACGAGGCCGGGGAGGGCGCGGGCCGCAGGGCCGCGGAGCTGCCAGACTCTTCCCAACGCCCTCTCATCCATGCTCTGTACCATCAACTCATTTTCTGCACAGAATGAAGATAAATCACTTAGCCCCAGAAACTCACACGTAGCGCTTCGTTCTTTCGGCGGGGCAGGGACACTTCCTGGTGGAGTGTTTGCCTCGCAGATGGCACGCCATATGCCTCCTTCCCTCACGCCATCACCTTGCAAGCAGATTCTGTCAGGTTTGAGGAGTAAAAGCTTAATTACCAAGTGGTGTGTACAGTTACACACTTAATTATCTACTGCTTTTATTTCTTTGTTGTTTTTTCGTTTTTAAGTTTGGTAACAATTATAGGCGACTGCTCCCTAGCAGATCCCTGTGCCTGTTTGTGTGCTCCTTTTCTGCCATTTGGAGACCACAGTGGGGCTCCCCTTCTCCCCCTTGTGGCCCACCTAGGACAGACATACTCAGGGTGGGGTCACCCTGGCTGCTGATCACAGTCACTGGGTAGCACTGAGGCAGGCGCCTGCGCTTTTAGGAAGGGTCGCTGCGGTGTCCACTTGTGCTCCGGGTGTCTCCACACTGCTTGGGACTGGGGTGGTCGCCTGCAGCAGCACCAGACTGGCAGCCACATCATGCAGCACCGTGCTCAGCCGCGTGCACTCTAGTGGCTGTTCCAGGTGCCTAGTCTGCCCGTCCTTTGCAGCTGTCCTTTGGGCCTAGCCTCCCCAGCCCTGTGGCAGTCTAGATTTATACCAAAATCCACAATAGTGGCCAAGGTAACCCATGCTTAGATTAGTATTTTATAAAGAAAAATGAGGTGCGCTTGTGCCCAACTCTTGCTCACTTGGACTTAACGTCCACCCCTACACCAGCCTGAACCAACATACAGTCTTCTTGGGCTTCTCTCTCCTCCACAGCAGGGCCTCCACGTTGCTGGCACACAGCCTGGAGACCCTTCTCTCTCTCCCTCCATCTCTCCCACTGTGCTGTGGAGCCAAGAGTACCGCTGCACTGGTGGTAAGGAGGCACAGGGGCCGAGGGACCAGCCTGCAGCCCTATGAAGACAGGGCCGCCTTGGAGGTCGGAACACCAAAATGAGGCAGAATTGAAGTAAGAAACAGAAGCAGCCAACCAGTGGGAATTTTCTGGGCTGAGGCCAGGCCCTGGATTTGTGCCTTAGAAAGAAGAGCACTTAAATACACCCCAAGGCTTCCTCTTCCTCACCGCCTGACTGGGTACCAGGGAACGGTCTCCATGGTCATCTCAAGTGGGCACTGGCGCAGGCTTGCGTTTTACTTTAGAAACCTTCCTCTGAGCTGACACCTTAGTTAGCAGCACATGCTGAGAGCAGGGCCCCGACAGAGAGCAGACCGGTTATCAAGGAGGCGGCCCATCGGGCTTTCCAGAGGACCCGGGGCTGGCGCAGCACTCCTGGGCACCCCAGTTCTTGGACATTCCCCACCATTATTGGCAGAGGCTGGATGCAAGCTGGAGAGGGGAGGAGGAAACAACTGTAGAAGCAGGGTGTCTGGGCTTCCCTTTCTCCCTGCAGCAGCAGAGACCAGACAACCCTTCTCTGCAGCGCAGTTGCCCAGAGCATTACAAAAGCGGGGCCTCTGGTGCTGCCTACCTGGCACTGGCCGAGCGGCCCATGGCCACGCCGCCCCCTGTGTCTCAGTTCTCTCATCTTCCCCAGCCACAGGGACAGGGTGAGGCTTTGCCTGTGTGAGTTTACACTGCAGTTCTGTGCTCCCAGGGACGTGTTCTCTTGGCTCCAGAGGGCTGTGTACAAAGAAGGATGTGGGAGCTGGTAGGGCCCGTGCTGGCTTCCTGATGTGCAACCGTCAGCCCAGGACAAGGGTTGGCCTGACAGGAACTTGCCATACTGGTGAAAAATGGAATGGACACAGTGAGTGTGGCGTGGCGGTCCTGTGCCACAGAGAGAGGAGAAAGCACTGTGATCGCCTGTAGAAGATCAGGTCCGGCCCGAGAGGTGTGGATGTGCAAGAGGATGAAAGGATGAAAGGACACCGCTGGACTAGTGGAGCCTGCTGCTCAGGCTGCCCCCCGATGTGCACAGAGCCCATGGCAACAATCTGGCCACGGGAGCTGTGGAGCAAGAAGACCCAATGGCAAGATGACATAGCGACCCAAAGACAGGGTGCCCAGGAAGACGGGCGAGGCTGGCAGTGCTGCAGAGAGGTACCCACTGTCTGTGGGCAGGCCTGGCCTGCCACAGCCCTTGTCCCCATGGCCCCGACCCAGTGTCCTCGTGGCTTTGTGCAACGCCTGACCCTGCATAGCCTTGCCTGCGATTTCTGTTTCCTGCTGGAAAATTCCCAGAAGAAAGGTAGAAACCCAGAGAGGAAGGAAGAGGAGGAGACCCCGAAACCAGACCTGGATCACCTTCAAGGGCCAAATAATTTGAGGACATCAGAGGGGATTATCTTTGCGAGCTGGCATTCTTTGGTAAGAAGCTCCGAAAGCTCCTTGGAGGCCGTGGTGGGAGGAGGAGGAGGTGACTGAGGTCCCGTTAGCAGGGCTGGGAGAGGGTGGTGGCTGCAGGAGCCAGTGGAAGGGGGCTCCCTTCACAGGGCTGGTCGCTCCATGTTGGGACCTTCTGCTACTGCTCCCAGGAGCCCTGTATCTGAGGCTCACGACAGCTCACCACTGTCACGATAGGGGAGCCAGCCACCCAGGGCTCGCCTGACGGAGGAAAGACTTTCCAAATGCCAGCTCAGGCCCAGGCACACCCTGCTTCTGGGGCCGGGAAGGTGGCCCTTCCACCTGCCTCTGCCCAGATTCAGGGTGCTATGATGCCCTAGGAGAAAACTATGGCTTCATCTAGCACCCCCAGTGTCATCCTGTAAGGGCGGGAGGAAGCCACACCAGCAGGCCTAAGGCCACCCTTGGGGAGAGGCCCTTGGTGGCCTTGGTTGCCCAGACCAGCCCTCTCAACTGTGCCCTGGCCACAACTCAGACCATGGCAGTCAGAGTTCCCCCCTTCCCTCTTGGGTCATTCTGTAGAAGGACCGCACCCAATGGGCCCCAGCTGGGTCTGCTGGGGTGCTGGGGGTGCTGCCAATGCAGCAGGGGACAATGTGGGGACTGCCGCAGTGACATGCAGCACAGAGGCACAGGACTGGAGATGTGGTCACTTGGGGAAGTGACCATGGTATCTCAGCACCACATCGGGCCTGGTGCTGAGGAGAGGGCGCCTGAGTTTTTCTCCCTCTTGTGCGTTGGGAGTGATGGTCACTTCAGTTCCATCACACAGGCTGGCTCCTGCAGCCTGCCACCCCCAGGCCACTGTGACCCTCACGCCTAGGCCTGCCACCACTGCCCTGAGCTCGCAGGGTCCATGGAAATCCCAGGGAACTAGTGAGGAAGAAGGGATGATGAGGAGCGCAGTGGTCAGGAGACACTGCTCCCTGCAGCTGCCTAGGACTGGCTCCGCCACATGGACCCGGCAGCTGCTCGTGAGGCTTACCTGGCTTCCTTGGGCAGAGCCTCGCTCCCTTACCTGGCATGTCCTGTGTGCAGGCAGGTGCACCTGTGTGCCCCGCTGCATTCACTCAAGCTCTACCTGCCCCAGGCTGGACAGGCTGGGCTGCTCTGGGCTGAGGTTGTCCTGGACAGCACTCATGGTGGCAGCCAGGGCACAGCACCCACTCCCATGGTACAAAAACTGCTTCCCATTCTGTCATTCCAGATGGTGTGAAAGTCTGCCCTACAGGGGCCTTAGGGCCACCATCTCTGTGGTGGTGTCATTCATGCCCTGCAGAGCCTCCTCTGCAGGTGATTGGGACAGGTAGGGTGAGGGAGCTGGGGTCCTTGCCTGGCCTGGGCCAGGAGGGTAAGGTGTGCGTTTCCAGGGCCCAGGCACCAGGGTTGAGGACGCAGGGGACTTAGAGGAACAAAGGGCCTCTTGTGAATACCTGGCTTCCCGTCTCTTGCTGTCCAGGTGCACAGCCATTGGGCTTTTGAGCAGGTTTAAGTGACAGCTACCAATAGGTGAATGTTCAGGCAGACAGGGAGAAGGCAGTGCCGCCAAAGGAGGGCTCCTTCCCAGGTGGCACAATCAGGCCGCCTATTATGACAACCCCTGGAGTAGAAAATGGCAGGGTTGGGAGCAGGCCATGCAGGCAAGTTCTGGAGCTAGAGGCCAAGTCCTAAGAAACTGTTTCATTTTGGGTTGCCTAACGCAGCCTGCCCTTGGCTGCCCACTGTACGTTGCCTTTAACATTAGATGGTTCTAAAACATATTCCCAAGGTATTCTGTGCCTCTTAACCACAGACGAAGAACAGGGGGGTGGCTGCTCCTCCCAGGTGGGCTGTCTTATGGAGTTTGCAAGCTGAGTAAAAAGGCCCCGGGTCAATGACTATCTGAGGGCCACACGGCGCCCTGGCCCATCAGGGGCAGCGTGGAGGCTGCAGCCAGATGATCAAAGGGCCTTCCGGGCCCTACGTGGTCCCTTCAGGTAATCATCGTTCAGCTTCCCATCAGCTCTCTGTCCTGATTCCAGGTATTCCCGCCCCCCGTCCTGGCTGCCTAGAGGCCACGGCCACCACCCCCATTAGAGCATGGCCCGCTAGCCCCAGACAGTGCACAGCACGTCAGCAGAAGGGCTGCCAGGCTAGAGAGATCAATAGATGGATGGAAACATCAGCCCAAGTGCCAACAGCAGGAGGCAGAAGTCTGGGGAAGGAACAGAGCCAGGCAGTCCAGCTGGGGACAGCAGCTCTGGGGAGTGCCTTGCCTGTACCAGCAACACTGCCAGTGCAGGAGGAAGCCTCGCTAATGTGGTCTTGCTAGTCTAGCTAGGGCTGGATATGGCTTTTATTGTGGGCTGGCCTGTATACCTGCACCTCCCAGGTGGGCCAGCGTCCAGATGCCTGACTACCCCTCTTTGGGCTGAGCAGGTCCTGTGACCCCAGCACGCAGAAAACATTCTGGGACCGACTACCTCAGATAACATGCCTTTGCCTTTGCACTAAAGCCGGCCAGGAGAAGCAGAGACCGGAAGCCCTGAACCGAGTGGAGCCTGCAAGGCTCTGTGGCTGGCAGGTTAGGTCTGACTCTCCATGCAGACAGGCTCAGCAGGAGCCTACTCTGGCTCGAGTAAGCGGAGGCAGGTCTGTGAGGTGTCCTTTCTGGGGGTCACTGTGGAGGAACATCTGCTGAGGTCTCTTTGGAGAACATCAGGGACATGGAGGACACCACACAACCTCACAGGGTGCCAAAGAGCCAGGCTGGCAGGGCTTCGGGGCAGAATTTCTGCATTCTAACCTGCAGAAGCCTGTCCTCACCCGTGGGAGAGTTTGAAAAAGCCAAGCCAAGCAGGTGGCCTGAATTTCTCCGTGACATGCTGATCTGTGAGGGCGCCCAGCAGGGCTGCTCATTAGGTTCCTCGCACCTGCAACGGGAGAAGAAAGCGGTGAGCACCTGGAGATGCTCACGTGGTGGCAAGCGCATCTCCAAAGAGGCCCCCACACTGCTGATCTTTAGTTCTCCCAGGTTCGTGGGTAAATCAAAACCTGCTAGCTCATATCAACTCATCTAGGAACTGAAGCTCTTCGCTGGCAGAGGGTGTTGAGGAGCAAGAATGGGGAGGAGAAATGATTCTTGGAAACTGGTTGAATAGGGCTGGAGGTCCAGGAGTCCAAGAGGAGGAAGGGTGGGTGGATCGAGGGTCCGCTTGTGCCTGAGACCCTGCGGTGGCCCCCACACCCTGGCAAAATCACCCTGGAAAATCTGTGCTCTTGGAGGCAAGATTCCCACTGTTGAAAGCCAACTGCCTCGAGGGTTGCTCTGGGTTATACTGAGGGGCATGACCAGGTAGTTGCCCCCTTTAACATCGAAAGGAAGCCAGGGACGGTGGCTGGCAAGGGGGGCGAGAGCCTTCAGGAGTCATGGGGCACCTGATGCCAGCCTGCCAGCCGCTGGGCTGAGTAGCCTTTACAACGACAGCTTCCAGGCCCCTTGCTGAGGACCCTGGGGCTTTACCCCAGCATAAGAAGCAATCGGCACAGGTGAGCATTGGGCAGATGAATGAGAAGCAGAGCCCTAAGCTGGGGGCTCCTCCCCCCCAGTCCATTGGGGGAAAATTAAAGCAGAGGACATCTGTGGGGCCCTGGCCAGTCCTGAGGTCATTCAGGGTCGGCAGGCCTCAGACCTTCCGCCTTGGCATGAGCAGAGTTGTGCCTGGGGTTTCTCAGTTAGGTTTGCTTGCAGAAAGCAAGGAAGGGCAGGTCCACTCTCTTCTATTTGTCACAGAGATAGCATAAGTGGTAAGTGGGGACTGGCTGGCCAAGGCTTTCAAGGTCCCCGGCTAGCTCTTGGTGAATGGACCATTCAAATATAAGTGCTATTCCCTGACTGCAAACCCTGCTCACGCACATGCGTGGGGTCACAGCATGACTTCCTTCCAGCCGCTCAGGGGGGACCCACATTGATGGTGCAGGGCAGAAGCAAGGGGGCGAGAGCCTAAACATAGTACCTGAATCGGGAAGCAAGGGGTCTGCTGACCTCCCCTGACTTCCCAGCACTGTGCCTCCTCCTGTGGTCTCTGGGGTAGAGAAAGTGATGTCCCCCAGCCTGGCCCTTTTGATCCCGCCAGGTATGGGGTTGGGGTTGAAAAGACTTTGGTCTTTAAACAGCTAGTCCCTGGATCTAGGTCATGGATTTGCCACTGACCAGCTGCATGAGCCCCAGCCAGGCCCCTCTGGGAGGAGAGCGCCCTTGCAAGGGTTTCTGTAGGGATCAAGTGAGTGAGCGTACAGGTGGGCAAGGGCATTGTACCTTCGAGGTGCTGTTCAGTGGAAATGGGTTTTGTTCTCAGAGTTGGGGGCCCAGAGGCCCAGCAGAGGAAGACTAGAGCATCAAGGGCTGTCTGGGGCTCCAAAGACAGCCTGCCTTGACTTTTCCACTTGGACATGGGGTACAAGGGCCTCTTGAAAAGCTTGGGGTTCCAGATGCTGTGCTTATACATGCACGGCGCAGGAGGAAATGACCTCTCCGGGAGCGCCACTTCCCCAGATCGTTTTACTGCTGCAAGCCATAAATTATCCTCCTCTTTTATTTTCCTTTTACAGCCTCTTCCAGGCCATTTCTGGCGATTTACTCTGTGCTCTGGGCCAACTCTGTGAGAAAGTTTCCAGATTGCCATCTTTCTCTGTCATCAACTTAGATTCTTGGCGACCAATACAGCAGCTGTGGGGCAGCTCAGGAGCCACCTGTTGGTGCAGGAATCATCAGACCCAGCAATTGGAATGACACCAGAGAAGGGGGCCAACTGCTAGCCCTCAAGTGCCTGGAGGGAAGTCATGCTTTGACTCCACGTGCCCTGTGGCTTGGAGGCAGGGATCCAGAATAAGGGCCTCAACTCCTGGGGCCTGGGGCAACTCCAGGCAGAACCTCTAGCATCAAAGCCCTGTGGTTCGCCACATGCAGGTTTCTGAGCAGTCACCAGACTTACAATCCAGCCCCAGCTCTGTGACCAGTCAGCAGCCCCAGGCAGAGGGGTTTTCCTCAGACCCAGTGTCAGTGTCCCCATTTGTAAAGTGAAAGGGCTGAAGCAGACCAGAGTCCCCTTTGTGCTGCCAGGCTGCACCTCAACAGCGTCGCTGCACACACATGCACAAAACCCCAAGCCTTTACCACAAGGTGGCCGGAGCCCAATGCCAATTGGTGAATGCTGTCAAGCATCACACATGCTGGCCCTGTTCTCCCTGAAATGCTGGCTTTTCAAATGAGGGCAATGGAGCAGGGAAGATTGGAACGATGTTTCCGAGAGCTTGGGTATAACAGTTGTGACTGAGTTTTTGGATCCTGATGAAGGGGCAAGCAAAACACTGGCAACGTTGTCTCTCCTGTCATTATTCATCTAGAAGAGGATTTGTTCCCCTGGTCCTACTCTCCATGCAAATTGTCACCACGCATTCTCCCACATCTACTTCTTGGCATGACATTGGCTGCCACCCACTTGGTAGCTAGAAGGTGATAAAGAAGAAATCAGCAAATGCTGATGAACTGAAGGGGCTCGATGGGGACAGGAGCCTCAGGCCCCAGCAGTGGGGAGGGCTAATGGGTGGGCAAGAGGCTGACCATCACTGATTAAGCAACCAGCAGAGAGAAGGGAGGGACTCGGAGCTGTGAAGCGGTGTGGCTGGGCATCAGCCAAGCTGAAAGACCCTGCGGTGCGGGCAGAGAGAAAGGGGTGGCAGACACATGGCTGGTCGGAGAATATCCCTCTCTGGGCCTCAGTCCCCTTATCTGTAAATTAAGAGGGTTTGACTAGATAGGGTCTGCCCTTCACCCTGTCATGTAGCTGTCTCAAGTAGGTCAAGGACATCAGGATATGTAGGAAGTGAGGCCTTCCGGCCTCTCTGAAAACTAATGAGCACCCCCCAGTTGTAGAGATTGGGGCACAATCTCCACTTGCCACTGTCTGGGTTTTGTTTATAAAAAAATAACTTTCAAAATCGAGAGGTATAACATCTGCAGTAAGTCACAGGGCTGGGGAGGGTCCCCCACTCTGCACTAGGGAGTGTGACATGGCTGCCACCCAAATGCCAGAACTTTCTTTTCAGGGCCATGCTGTATGTTTATTCAAATAAATTTATAATCCCATTTCAACTAAGGTTCCCAAAATCACACACCATCATATGACCACCCCCTATGAATCCATCTTCCCGAAAAAAAAAGCCACACGAAGTGTATCAACCATGTGCATGTGTGTGTTTAACATTGGGGAGCAGTGGGGAGCAGCATGCTGCCCATTTTCTTCTTTTCTTTTAATTCTTGGAATGGCTTGTGCGGCAGGGTTTGGACTCATAGAAAGGAAGGGGGAGAATTGAGGAGGGGCTTTTACAATTTACCAGCCTGCCCCTCAGTCTTTAAACCCCCAAAGCAATTTTATGTTAGCTTCTTAAATCAGGAAGCAATGTTCTTAGTGGCTGCCCTGAGGCAAGGCTATCTCTGGGACAGCAAACAGGAGATCAGGGGAGGAAGTCAGCAACCTCACTCAGACACTCAGAATGCCCCGCTCTCAGCAGAGGGCCTTTGGGGCGCATCTCCAGGGGGGGGCTGGACAGAGAGGTAGAAGGGGACCACGCTGGCAAAGCTTGGCTTAGGATTGTGGCTCTAATCCCAGTCCAGGACTTGCTCTGATCTCCCCATCTATCTCCCACTTCCAGCTGTGAACTGCTGGCAACACCGATTCGGCTCATTTGAACGTTGCCCCGTCAGGCTGAGGATAAGCCCCTGTAATCTAGGACATCGCGTGCCAAGCAGCAGCACTGCCTGTCTTTCCTGTGTCGCACTTTGCCCACTCCCAACCAGCAAACACATTTCCTATGAAGCAAGGCTAATTCCAAACCAAATTCAGTGGCCCACTAAGTCAGCAAGACCCATTTTCTGACAATTCGGGAAGAGAAGTTTGAAATCAGTTCTCTTAGGCAGCAGAAAGTCTGGGAAGATCCCTCTAAAATGATTGGGGGAAAAAGAAGTAAACTGAGCTCCAGAAGAATGAACTTGTAAATATACCACTTCCGGTAAATGAAATACTTCAAATACAATTTGACGTGTGTACGTCACTGCAGCTAAACACTACCTGGAATAAAAAACAATGCAAAGCCCTGCTGCTCCCAAAGGACATGTGGGCTAGCTGGGGAGGTCAGGCTGTATGCACAAAAGCTCATGGATAAATCAGAGATTTAAAATGCTGTGTTCCTGTCCTCTCCCAACCTCGTGGCAGCCCTGCCTCCTGCATGGGGAGCCTGGCCTGCCCTGTGCCATGCACAGGGCCTCGCTGGACACCAGCCTCCCCCTTCTTCCCGCACCCCCACCCCTACCTGTTTTCTTGCACTGAAAGCCATGGGCTGTGGCCACTTAGGAGGGATCCCAGCTCCCCTCAACACCAGCTTGTGCTGTGGGGGTTGGTCTTCCTTGTCCCACTTCCCTGTTGTCTTTAGGGTTTTAATTACAGAGAAATAAAAACATCCAGAAATAATAAATACAGACTCTTGCAAGCTGCCCCCACCTCCTGCTGGCCCTGTTTGGAGTCCTGGCTTCCATTCGGGAGCATCACTGCTTTTACTGCCAACGGGGCAACCAGACAAACCCAAGTTTGTCCATGCTGCGCCTCTGCGGGGAGCCCCCAGCTGGTGTGCTCCCGGCATCCTGCGGTCCTCCTCAGAGCCCACCACCCCTACTGTCCGAGCCCTGGTTACCCAGTACCGGTGCTTAGTTAGCCCTCCCTCCCCAAAGAGGCCACTGAGGTTTCCAAGGTAGGAAATCCGCTCTTCTGAGAAAAGCAGCAGGGAGAATGTGAATTTCCACCAACCCATCGCCCCTGCAGTGTGGCTCGAGGGCCCACCACCAGCTGGACAGGAGCACAGCCAGAAGCCCCTTCGAGACGCAACCCTTCCTCTGGCACCTCGCTCTGGTCTGAGACCTTCCCTGTCTGGGTAGGGTGGGGGGAATCCCAGCTGCTGAGCACTGCAATCGGAGTGTGCAGGCCTAGAGAAGGGCCTTTATCAGATCGTACTATACAAGGAAGGCCCTCCACTTCTGCTCCAAAGCCCAGCCAGCCCTCTCTGGGGATGTCACTGGTGGTGAAGCAGAGCTGGTCAGTCCTCTGAGTTCAAGGTGTCCCGGGACACAAACTGTTGTGGGAATCATGAGTTACAAGTCTCCAGTGCTCAAAGAGGCGGAGCAAACCAAGCGCTTTACTAAGCCGCTCTGGCCCAGAAGAGCTGAATCCCCAAGCCCTGGGGTAGGGAGCTTATATCTCTGTTTTAATTGAGGAGGTCAAAGGGGGAGCTGAGGATTCTGCAGAAGCTCTTCACAAAGGCAAAGGGTAGCAGGTGCTGTCATCCTCGGAGGTCTGGAAGAAGAGGGGTCCCGGCGCGGGGCAGCTAGGGAAGGCTGAGGTGCGGGGCAGACATTCACAGGGCAGTCTGCCGGCACCAGACAAGCACAGAATATTTCCTGTGGCCCTCAGGGCCGGCACTTTTAGAAACAGGAGTCTGAGGGCTTCAGGCTCTAGATCTCTTCTTTAAAGTGGCCCCAAAAGTGCTGGAGGGCTCTTGGCAGGTCTTTTGCGCTAACTGGTTGACACAGAAATAATACATCGTAAGGAATAAGATGCCGTATGTATATGCAGCAACTCCCCAGGAGGCATCGACTTCATTATGTGCTTCAAGCCTGGACTAATAAAAAACAACATTAAAAAAAAGAAGAAGAAAAGAAAAGAAAGCTAAAAAGACTGAGTCTTCAGTCTGTCCTGTCTCCTCCTCTGTCCTGCTCACCCAAAGCCCTAGGTCGGGGCTGTCTAGTCAGGCCCTGTTCTCCAAAGACGTTTCTGATCCCAGGGACAATCTGGTCCCCAGGACTCCACATTCCTTCTAGGCAGGTCACGGAGACCCCTTTAAAGTGTGCAAAGACTCCCGTTCTCCAAAACCGGGCCTGAAAGGCCACTCAGCCGGGCCACAGAACAGCATAGACGATGTCATAGACTTCTACGGACGGCGCCGAAGCCCAAGGACGCGCAGGTACGCAAAAGCAGAGGAGAATGAACCGAACGACCGCGGCTGCCTTGACCCAGCCTGGGACGTTTAACGTAGGGGTCTTGGGGGCGGAGCCTCGGAGCAGGCTGTTGGGGGCGGGGTCTCAGAGCGGGCTCTCGGGCCGTTGGGGCGGGGCCTCGAGGCGGGGCCAAGCCTCAGGCAACGGTCGCCTCCAACAGCCGGTAGCCAGTGCTGTGGGAGGGTTTGGGGCTGGAACACCATCAGGGCAGTGGGTTCAGGAGGAAGCAGCAGGATGCGGGAGAACTCTCTAGGGGCCTAGGGAACCGCAGGAGAGAGCCTGGAGCCTCTGGTCTTATGGCCTTCAGGCCCTCATAAAAGGCCAGAGTGGACAGAACGATGGACAGGGACACGTGGCAGGGGACTGGGGTCCCAAATGGAAGAAAGCAACAAAGACCTTGCCCCCTCCGGGTGTTCCTCTTGGGGGAACCTTTGGGGTTTTGGTGGTGGGGTTCTGAGAGCACCTGTAGTTTCCCCTATAAATGACCTTGCAGGAGCGAGGAGAATGTGACACTAAGGAGGACAGGGCCTGGGGCAGGCAGGAGTGGACAGGTGCCAGCCAGGGATGAGTGGGGTGACAGGGCAAGCTGGCAAGGCAGTTGGGTTTACAGGGCTCTCTACCGTGATCATCGGGAAGGACATTCACAGACCAGTCAGAGGGGGTAGATGCCTTGGGTGTCTGACCTCCGGTTCTGAGAGTTTGCACATACAAGGCTTGAACCCAGCAGCTGCTTTCTGATGCCTTAGTTTTCCCATCATGAGCATCCGGAAAGGAAGGGGGCTTTTGTGGCAATAAGACAGCTCACGATAACTCCCAGGAGAAAAGGACAAATGCGAGGTGGCCATGGCCAGGCCACTGGTCCTCCACATGGTCACAGGGCTCAGAAAGAGTCAGATCAGCTGTGGTCTGGGGATGCACACAAGCCAAGAAGGGAGCACCTCTCCTGCCATTCACCTGCTGAACAACTGGAGGGCCTGCTCCCTCCAGGCAGTGAATAAGGCCCGCCCCCGCCGCTCCTGGCACTGTCCTGGCCCACACATACTTCAGCACTGGCCTCGCACATACTTAGGTGTTTGTGAGATCCAAATCAGCAGCAGGCTGGGAGGAGCTTGGGAACTGAGGGATGCCTGCAGGAATCCATGGATGTAGGGCAGTTTGAGCTTGACCTACTGAGGAACACAGCCTAAGCTGCCCCGTTTGCCCTCACTCATAGATAAGCATGTGGCTCTAGGAACCTAAGGGCCCAGCTACAATTCTCCCACCGAGCTATGAGGATTTCCAGATGGGGTCTGGGTAGGTGGTCTAGGGACATGGCAGCAACTCCCTCAACACCTGCTTCTATGCTGAAGGAAGACTCTATAGTCCTGCCCAAGCAGCCTGCACTAACTTCATAAAGTGAAGGGACTATGGGAGCCACAAGGGTCTTCCTGCTTGGTCCAAAGAGATTAGAGTTGAAAGAGGAAAACATCTTTGAGGTGGGGTGACCAAATGCCTGCTGGAGCAGATAGCCCTCAGAGGGTGCAGAGTCTTTCCTTCTGGAAGAGGCCCAGGTCCTGCCCCCTTTGCTGGGCCCCCGCAGCCCCTGGGTGTTGGTCTCCTTTGGAGCTGCTCCATGCCAGAGCCCTTGCCAGCTCCCCAGGCCCCCCTTCCCCAGCAGCGGTGCGCCTCCACATCTGGTCTCAGTTCCTGGCTGAGGCAGAACCTTTGGTTCCTCCCAAGCCCAGGCATCAGAGCACCCAGACCCCACCCAGGACCCTAGCCAGCCTGATGCCCTCACTGGTCACAGGGTCTCTTAGACACTAGGAGGACTTTCCAAGCTCTGATGTTGGAAGTGTCCCCATACATGGGTAGAGCGAGTACTGATGCTGTCCCAGGCCACCACTAGAGGCCATATGTATATATGATTGTTCTCTCTGAGTGGTCCTGAAGATCAGAGGAGGGCCCAGGTGGCCGGGCCCCTGGGTGGGTGCTTTTCCACTCCCAAAGGGTGAGCTTTCTCATAGAAAGAGCAGAGGCGGAGCTGCAGAACTAGGTCCAAACACTGTGGATTAGCTGAGAATTCTGGGTGGTAGTCCTTGTAGGCATCCGCGTGGGGGAGTCTCCTCAATTTAGAGCAGACTGCCCTGAGATGGCTGAGCCACCACTGCAGGTCCACCAGGGCATCCCCGACCATGGCCCTGGTAAGCAGGGCAGCAGTGGGCACCATCAGCGCCTCAGTGACTTACTTTCCTGAGGCCCAGAGCCGCTGAGCTGGAGAGCAACTGCATATGGGTGGCCTTGGGCTCGGCGGTACACAGAGTGTCTGCCGGCTTCCAGATGCACTTCTGTGGCTCTTGCCCCTGCCAAGGGCAGTTCTTAAGCCCAGGGTGGCTGGGGGCTTGCAGAGGGCAGGGAAGAAGCCCATCCTGGGGTGAGCTCACTTCCCCCTTCTTGCCCCCAGTTAGCGAGAAGGCACAAAGAAAGGAGACATTGCCTGTTTGGTCCCCAGCCACTCTGCCCTGCCTGTGGCTTAGCAGCTTGCTATGGCCTTAGGGCTGCTGTGGGCTCCCTCACAGCTGGCAAGGACAGCCCAGAGAGCACAAAGTTCTTCCTGTAGCCCCTGCTGGCTGGAATGTCTGACATCTTAGCAAGAAGGGCTCAGGTCTCCCTGGTGGAGGGTCCCCCCAGCAACACCTGGCACTGGCTCATCTCTCTTGGGCAGTGCAGAATAGCCAATACTTACTTCTCTCCAAATCTAAATTAGACTCTTATCTCTGGATAAATGGGAGCCCTGGCAGAAGGAGGCGCCCACAGTGTGGGGTGAAGCAAGGAGCCCTCGGCAACCACGGGGTGAACTGAAAATGGTCGTAGCCCAGGTTTGTAGGACAACACAAGTTCTAGTGTCAGGGAAATCTTCCTTTTTTAAAGGATCAGACATTTAATCTGATCAGTGTGGGTAAAGTATGGAGAACAAGAAAGAGATTTCCTCCTGGCCCTGCTTTACGCACAGCCAGATGCAATGCTTCTTAAAAGTACACCGAGATCTTAAAACCCATGTTTTCTAGAACACCTTCTGGAGCTTTTCTGTGTAGACTCCAGGGACTATGCTATTTGCAGAGCAGGAAAATCCTAATGGGTAAGAAAATACAGAGACAAAAGAAATCACCAGGTGTGGCGGCAGCTGTGCGGAGTCGGGGTCCTCCAGCCACTCTGGGACCCTTCTCTGGCCCAGGATGCTCTCCGGCAGCCAGAAGCCAACCTGCTGCCAGGAGGCGGCGCACACCTCTGGAAGGAAGGGTGACCTCCCACCCCTGTCCCCAGGCAGAGGGAGGAGGGACCGTGGGGGAGAGGCGAGGCTGCGGTGGCTGGCATGGAAAGGCAGAAGGCATTTTGTGGTCCAGGCAGCAGAAGTAGTGACAATTCCATCACAGATGCTAATGAGTGCGAGCCTGAGTTGGAACCCTTGGCACATGTGGGTGAGCCGCCACAGGGCCAGGCCTGCCCTCAGACACTGCAGCCTCCCCGAAGGAGTTTTTGGTGACTTCTGTCCTGTCCGGGCTCTCCTGGGGCTCTACAAAGCCTGACATGAAGCTGCTTGGTATTTGGCTTGACTGGTGGTATCGGGAAGAAAAGCCAGTACCACCGCGGGCTGCGAACACATCCACATACTTGACACATCTTCACAACCAAAAGGACTCTACAGCATTGGGCCAGGCTCCGGGGCTGTCACACAGCTTTCACAGTGACATCTTTCTTGATCAGATCATAAAGTGCTGCTCCCATCGTGGGCTTCAGTGTCCCTGCAGTCCCTGCACAAATGGAGCAGAGGCGCACCTGAGGCCACAAGATGCTGCCTCCTGCCTTCCTGCTCAGGCCAGCCCTGGGGAGGTAACCCGGGGCTGGGGTCACCCAGCTTAGTGCACAATGTCAGGGCAACCGAAGCCTCGCTCCAGTGTCTCAGATCACAAGATTCAACCATCTTTCTAGTTCTTCATTACAATTGTAGCAATGAGCTGGGTAATTTTGCTTCAGGGTTTTGCAAATATTTTTCTCTGGGTTCAGTCCCAGAGTTCTTGCTCACTCACTAAGACCAATGTCATGGCATCGGCCACGCGGTCATCATGTGAACAAAGGCCAAGAGTGCTCTCAAAAGCGGAGGTCAGCAGAGTCTGCGTAAACCACCAACATCCCCACCGGCAGAGACACCAAGTGTCTTTCAGCAGAGGGCGGACATCCAGGTATTCGCTCTGCTGTGCTCTCCCCAGAGCTGCCCTTCTATGTCAGGGCTCCCCTCTCTTTCCCACCGCCTTGTACCACTGGCCCATCTTCCAGAGCAGCGTTCAGTCCACCCACCTTGTTCAAGGCCAAAGCAAACCTTTTACCTAGATGTTTCCTGCATCCTACAAGCTCAAGACTCACCTTCAAAACTGACCTTGAGAAAGGGCCACACATTTTTCTCAAACTCGTAGCCTGAGACGCATCCGTCTCTTCCTGGCTATTTGGGGTGATCCTTGTGACCGCCTGACCTGCTGCCATGGTTGGGCTGAGCGGCTGCAGAGGTCCTTTCCAGCCACCACCTGGCCAAGGAACATGTGCTGCAGCCACTGCTGCCAGGGAGACTGCTCTCTGATACCTCCTGATGCGCAGCTTGCCCCAAGTGTGCAGGAGGCGCTGGCCGCTCTTGGCTCCACGCGGGCCTCCACTCCCTTTGGTGCCCAGTCTGCTGCAGAAATGGAGGCAAGGCTGCCCTGTGCCAGTGCGACCCGATTCCCACACAATAACGATGACAAAAGGTTGTCACTCATCTCTCCTTTAAGCTATGTTCCTCCCACAACAGAATAAACCCCAAGTCGCTCATCAGAGGAAGTAGCTGACAAGACGGAGCGCCACTGAAGGTGAGAGCGTGTGTGCGGGTGGGAAGTTCGCATAACACCTCTCCTGTGTTCGGGTTGGAGCCACCTTCGTGTCTCCACAGCCTGTGACAGTTCAGGGCCTGTCATGCTCCGAGCACTTGCCAAGATCCACAGGGCACAGTTGGCCAGGACACAGGGGGGAGAGGTGGGGATTCAGAGGACCCAGATCCCCCATCTGGACCACCACCGATCGGTCTTCTGCCAAGGCCAGGACTGTCTGAATGGCAACATCGGGATGCCAGGCTAGCGCACAGCGCAACTGGCAACGTTGTCTAGATCCCAGACACAGAACCCAGATTCCTTAGCTGCAGCGGCTACCTGATTAGCCTGGAAAGTGTTGACACTCTTAGCCTCTACCTGGACCAGTCCATTTGTCGTCACTCTGGGCAATTAAAACTTCTAGCTCCAGATGTGGCCTCTAATAATGGGCAGCAGTGGGGGGTCAGAGATGGGAAGATTTTAGGGGAGCCCTGGGGGACACTTGCCTCTCTCCCTATAAGTACCTCCTCCTACTTGTTCCCAGGGTTCCAGAGACAGCCAGGCCTTTCTCCGCCTTCCCAGCAGTTTCCTTCGCAGTTTTGGGCTCTCTGGCAGAACACCTTGCTCTCAGTGTTGGAGGGGGCTGACTTCCTGGGAGGGCAGCCCACTTCCTGCTCCCTGGGGAGCAAGATCTTCCTGCCTTCTCTGGTCTGAAGTTCACAGCTCACTGGGAACCCAGAAGAGGCACAGGGAGAGTTCTGCACATACTAGGATGATAGCTCCTCTCTTGGCACAACAGCACTATTCGTAGAAAGCTCATGGTGGAAACACAGTCTGGCCACTAGCAAAGGGGAATAATTCCGCCCTGTGTTACTGCCAAGTCACAGGGAAGCGGAGAAGTGCTGCTTAATGAGAGTAATCTTTTCCAATGAACCCTGCTTCATAGCGGTGTTGGTTTCTACCCAGAGGCTCAGGGACTAGAGGAAATGGTGAGAGCCAGGGACTGAAAGATCTGCCCGGGCACCAAGGAGGGAAAGGGAGCTCCAGGAACCTAGAAAAGGTGAAGGAGGGTGGGGTTGTCAGGTCCAAAAAGAGAATGGAGGATGCAGAGATGACTGTGGGGAGGTCTTAGACTTTGGCAGAAGTAAAACTCACCACCACCTCTAGCCCTCTGAACCCCTCTGAGCAGAAGCAAGTCTTGATTCAAGCATATCCATACTTACAAAAGCAGCCTTACTCAGAATAGCTAAATGTTAGAAGCAGCCTAAAGCCTACGGACACGTGAATGGAAAAAAAAAATTTGGGGTTTACATTTGGAGTAAAGTGGAGTACTACTGTGCCCTGAAGAATCACCTGGAGGAGATTCTAGGGGAATGGATGCAGTTTGAGACCTTAAGGTTAAGTGAAATAAATCAGACACACAGTCGTATCACCCAGTTTTTCTTGTATAAGAAATCCAAAGTGCAGATAAATGAAAGAGCAAAATAGCGATAAAAGGAAACGGGGAGAGATCTTCTGGAAATGGGAAGGGAGCAAGAGATGTGGGGAGGGAACAG
>NDGM011180042.1:0-18933 GCA_002564305.1 Octomys mimax | reverse complement strand
CACAGTGGGTTGAATTCATAGATGTAGAACCATGACTACAAAAAGCCAGCCGTACTATGTTACCCTTGGACCTGCTTTAGCAATTTAATGGATTCTCTACACATAAACTCACCTCGGACACAATTATAACTCTGGGGAAAATCCTGAACCAAGTGAGACTAAGTTTCCAGTAAATATCACAAAGGGGGACTTGACACTAGATCTGTAACAACAGGTTTGTAGTGTCCTGTTGGCAGCCCTTGCTGTGCACTACTAACAGTACGAGGGCTCCACACCTATCAGTCATTTTGGCCCCTCCAATTTGAAATTGATATGATTCTTAAAGAGCTTGGTCATATGCCCAAGGCATAGAGCTGGTATGTGGCCCATCTGATGTGCTAGCACTTCTGCTCCAGTGGAACTGCATCCTCGTTCCTGGCCATGCAGCCTTAGATCTTCTTTTCTGGCTGTGACAGCACTCTGCCTGTGCCAGGGAGGCAGGGGCAGGCTGGAATCTCCTGGGTGAATGGCCTAGAAACAGCCCCTGATCAGAGACAAATTGGGTGAGGTCCACTGTTGGGGTAACCAGTCTCCTGAACTTCCCGGCAGGCTTTCTCCATGCTCCAGCTGCCCACGGTAGCCACAGCTTTGCTGAGCACCCTGTACTAGTTCCTGTAAGGTTCTTTCCTTTGGTGCAAATGAGGAGCGGGAGAGGGGTAAAGAAATCCTTTATGGCTACCGAAGAGAAGCAAGAACCCTCGGGGAGGAGGCAGGGAGACAAAGAATTTATCCGACTGGGTTGGGGGCTGAGTTTGTGTGGGGTTATGGTCTGTGTCTAGCTGTCCCTCCAAAGCCTCATGCAGTCCTGAGGAGGCTTCTGGAATTTGTGGTTAACTCATCATCCAAAGCTGGGACTGTGTGTGTGTGAGTGCTACACCCTCCCTGAGGCTGGTATCCTGGATATAATGTGAGGGAAGGAGGGAGGGAGGCTTGCTAGCCACAAGCCCTGCTCCTCCCTTTGCTCTCTACTGTTTTTCAGCTGCCATCAAGGGCTGCCTTCTGTCATGTGCCAGTCTGCCTTGGAGCCAGCCAAGTATGAATTGAAACTTCCAGTAACCGGGAGCCAAATAAACCCTTCCTTCCTTAATTTTGGGTGTCAGGCATTTTGTCCCGGCACCAAGAGAAGAGTAATTGAGACATATGGGGTGTATGGTGTCATAACAGGTACTGATGACTTGGTGCACGAGATAAACAAAAGGGGGGGTTGAGGTTAACCACAGGGAAGAAGGATCCTACACTCACTCACAGCCATGATGACCAGGAGGGCTTTTGTATGTGTGCAGTCCCCACCAGTTCCCTCCCTTCCTATTTTCTCCTTCAGTGATCCCACCTGTGATTTCTAGGATCGCCTCCCAAATAATCTATTTCCACTTCCACCTGAGAGACCGGTTGCTTCTGGAAGAAGCCACAGACAAGCAGTACTGGAGTTCAGGCAGCTGGGTTTCTGTGGCTATTAAGTAAGCAATTCTGCAACAGGGTACCATGTATAGAGAAAGTATAGGAAAAAATAGGCACTTAAAGGCCTGGGGATTGAAACATGTACTCACTATTCTTGCACAACTAAAGACCCTTAATTAACAGCACCAAAGCTAACACTAAACTCTGCAGCTGAGAGACCCTTTCCTCCACATCCCCTGGCCTTCTACCCGATCATCCCAGCTCTCTGGGGGTTCAGGATCTATCTTATAGGAGAAGCCAGAGAGATGCCAAGATCTCATGGGTTCCAAGGCAGAAGGAGCCCAGCCTCCTAGGCAGAGATTGCTGCAACCTGAAATTGAAAGTTTCCTCCAGCATCCTCATTGTCTGCTCCTCGGTTCCTGGTGGGGTGTGAGCATACAATGGGGAACTGGCAGATCTGGTAATTAGCAGTAATTGTTTCTAATATCAGGCGGCTGCCTGATTTCCCATCCCAGGGTGCCTCAGTGGCTGCCAAGAATTCAGACTTACGCCCCGGAAACCTTGCACAAGAGATCACATTCTCCATGGGGCTGGAGGGCCGAGGTACAGTGTGGCTGGAGGCTGGTGGCTGGTCGCTGGCCAGAAGGCCAGCTGTGCTGGAGACCCTGCTCTGCCTCAGCCTCTTCCATCTGGTAGGAAAAAAGGCAGAGGCTACAGCGTCAGACCTCAGCCTTGCTGGCCACCTGCTTGTGGTGTGCTCTCTAACAAAGCATTACTGTCACTGCACTTTGGTCAGAGTTAGTTCTGTCGACAGGATCACACTATGTGGTAGACGGCACACAGCCATTCGCGTGGCTGGCACTGGATCTGTTTTAAATGTTTAAAAAATTCTACTTACATGATCCCTTACCAAAGGAGTGTGGAGGGACTTGGTGAATTCAGAAGTGCTACTGCTTAGACCATTCCTTGTATGCAACAGGAGCTCAGAACATGAACCACTGCCAAACTCGAGAGCGGATCTCAAGCTGGCAGAATCAAGGATCGTGGTTAAGACTGGACTTTGGCATAATGCAGACCTTAGAATCTACTGCTGTGTAAGCTGGGGCAAGTTTTGAATCTCTCTGAGCTATAATTTTCTCATGTATAACATGGGAACTAATATTAACTGCCTTGCTGAATTACTAGGGAGAACCAACAGCACAACTTACGTTCAGCACAGAGCATCTGCTGAATGAATGAAAGAGTGGGATGTGGCCTGCTGGTCTGGGCTGGCCGGCCCGGAAGTACCTCCCGTAGCCTTTTCTTGAGGCTTTCAGGGCATTTTTGTTTCCAGGCCTTTCAGGCAGTGCAGCATCTGGATGCCTGTGCTCAAAGCCCAGCCATCTGGAGGATGGATGGGGTGCAGGGGACGTGTGCCACTGGGGCAGAGGCAGAACACTGAAACAGGATTACAACCGTGTTCTGCCGGCCTTTTATTTTGTGCTAATGGTGAAATGAGATTTCCTGCATTTTAAATCCTGTTAGTTTTGTTTGCGGAGCTGAAATCCATTTGTCTTTTATTATTAACCTTTGGACTTGGTTTAGCCCCTGGATTTTCTGTGTTCTTGATGGTTAAAGGAGTAATTGGGTTATTCAGGGGCTTGACTCCATTCTTTTTTCCAGATATATCAGCCGTCTCAAGGGCATCAGAAATCAAAAGGTCATACAGCCATGGTGGTGATTATGGGCTATGTGGTTTGCAAAGGCTATAAGAGGTCATAGCCACCCTGCCCACTGATTCACCACCTGCCCCCCTCCGTGTTCATTCATCCGACTAGATCAACTTAATGCACCTACCTCCCTTCTGCTACCATGCAGAATAAGCAGTCCTAAGCATTACTGTATGGCACAAAGCCTGGATCGCACATCACATTTTATGGAGAAAATGGAGTCAGCATCACATGAAAAAAAAAGGACACCTAATAAATATATTAGCACAGTTTCATACATTTTAAATGCTTAAGAAATACACAAATATTACAATAAAGCAGGCCCTCTGCCTTGGGAAACAGAAGTTTGCTAGTGGGAGTCTGTTTGTTAGGATGGGTGCTACCTGGGGCCACTTGCTTGTGAAGCAGGAAAGGGGGGCCGTCTGCAACTGGGTGGGAAGTTGTACCACTAGGGGTGGCCGTCTGGTAAACTGAGGGCACATGAGTTGTTTGGGGCTTTGTGTAGTTATACGTGGGAACAGTTTTCAGTATTCACCCAGGGTTTCTCGTGGACAAACTCACGCCTGACAGAGCAAATGTGAAATTCATGCTATGCTCCAATCGTTCCTAATACCCCAAGTGTACTGGAACACATTCTAGTTTTTGAAACAAGTGCTGTAGCAGAGTTGACCAAACGCCAGGCTGCATCGTTATCACCACGATCCTGCCTCCCAGCCTCTCAGGCATTCGAGACTCTCCCAAACCTGCCCCCTCCACGGGTGTGACTCATGGGCCTGAAGCCAGGAATTTGTTTTTTATTCATGAAAAACTTGCCATGAGCCAAGCACTGATATTACTGAGTTACCAACGCTAATTAATTTGATCCTTTTAACTCTAGGGAAGCCAAGTATTTACAATTAATGTCCATTTTACAGAAGGGTAAACCAAGGCACAGAGCTATGAGTACTCTAACCAGGATCACTCTCTAGCAAATGGTAAACATGAGACTTGAATGCTAAGGGCCTGGCTTTGGAGTTCACCTTCTTAGCCATTATCCTCTACAGCTGACCCCTGGCATCACCAAGGAACTGGTTCTAGTACTTTCCACAGGTAACAAAGCCCACAGATGTTGAAGTCCCTTGTATAAAAATGGCATGGTGTTTGGACATAATCTGCACATTTTCTCCTATATATTCCAAATAATCTCTAGGTTATGTATACTATCCAATACAATGGAAATTACATGCTAATAGGTGTTTTAGTGCATCACTTAGAGCAGCAGTGGTGAACCTATGACATACATGCCTCAGTGGGCTGTTTGTTATCACTGAAGGCTCTAAAAGGTTTAGAGAATCATGACAAGAAAATGTTGTTCAGTACAGACACAATTCTTTCTGCAAATATTTGCTACCAGAGGTTGGCTGAATCCACAAATGCAGAACCCTCAGGCACAAAGGTCCTTGACTATACCATCTCTCCATGTCCTGGGTTTCCTCTGCCACGGCCAGAACAGAGAACAGGGATTTGAAGTCTGAGCTTTGGGGCCAGGCAGGCCTGGATCTGCATCCTGTCCACCCCTGACACAGAGTAGTCATGAAGACACATGCTTCATCTTTTTGGGCCTTGGATTCTTTTTCAGGAAAATAGAAATAAATAATAGGATAATCCTTGATGCTGCTGTGAGAATGAAACGAGATAAACTCTTTAGGACAGTCTGGCACAGCCAAATGCTTAACAAATAGGACTGCTCATAAAGCTAAACCAAATAAACCTCCATCTCCTCGCCCATAGCTGTATCAGTCCTCTTTCATCCTTTAGGACAAAGCATGAGGACTCTGCTATCAGCAGAGATGGAGAAGGGAAGGGGGCGCAGACTGCCCCTTGGCATCTTGAGCTCCTGGTGATCCAGAAAACAGCCTCGGAGGGCATGCGACCCTGATGCTGCCTGCAATGGCTCTGCCATTGGCTCACATGCTGTCCCTGGGATGTGGACACAGTGACCCAGACACCCAGAGGCCTGGCTGTTGACCTAGATACTTCAGGATAACAAAGGGCAAAGGGCAGGAGCAGGTGGGGTGCTGGGAGCTAGCTTGGAGCGCTTCTAGGTTGACAGGATGCAAAGGTCCTGGATTCTGTTTGATAAAGGAGATTGGAGAGGTCCAGGAGCTGCCAACCCAGCCAAATGGTAGACTGTACTGTCCCATTTCTCCTGCCCACACTCAGGGCAGACATTACTAATCAACTTCAGCACTACTGCCAGGCCTGGACTTGGCTCCAGAATCCTTAACAACACTCCAGGGAGTCACTATCAATTAGCTGGAGTTGGCACATGAGCTGAAGCTTATGTGCCACTTCTGAGCTGAAATCTGGAGGAGGAATGAGTCAGAGGGTAAAGAGGGGGCAGGGGCAGAAAGGCAAGTGCCAGGTAGAGGAAGCAATGGACCCAGTTTGAGTAAGGGAAGCACAGAGGTTCAGGGTGGTGGATGAGAATATATGGCTGGGGATTGAGAAAGGGTGGGAGAGGTCAGAAAGGATGCAAGTGTTTCGTGACAGACTATAGAGTTTGGGTCAAAAAGGAGACTTACAGGTGTCCAGGCAGGAGTGAATAGTAGCCTCCACCAGGGCCATTCCTGGAGGGGATGGGCATAAACGCAGACTCAAGTGAGGAGAGGGAAGTGGGTGAGCCAGCTGCAACTTGGCTGGAAAGTACAAGATGGGTAGAGCCATCCAGAAGAGGCCCTCGGATTCTGGCGTAGGCAGCTGGTAGATCCGGGTTCTGTGCCCTCAGACTGCAGAAGGTTCTGCCAGTCTGCCGCTGCCCCATCCTGGGCCATTCAGCACTAGTGACTGCTAACTGTGAGCATCTACATTCTTCCGTTTGAGTTTCTCTGGCCCCTGAAGAACTTCTCTAGCGCCTAGCCCATTTTGCTACAGGAAGGAAAAGAGGCTTAATGAGGAGCACCCATCAATTAGTAATCAGAAAGAGATGAGGTGCAAATACATCCCCTCCTTCGCCTCCTGGGGTCGCTCCAGGTGCTGCTTCACCTCAGACTAACAGAGGACCCATCAGGACATAGCCCCGGATGTCCACTGTGGTGGCTGGCTTTACTGTGTGCCTACCTGTCCTGCCTACCTCACATGCTCCTCTGCCACTACTTTCCAGAATCATCTCTCCAGTGAACATGAATCTATGTCTCAGGTCTGGTTCTGGGAAAACCCAAATTAAAGCAGATGGCCAAGCAGGAACATCCTAGGAGTAGGGAGAGGTATATGGCAGGGTGCTATCCTTAGGGGGCTTGAACTGCATACCCAGCCTGTTATGTGCATGAGCCGGGCCTGCTCTGCAGGGACGGGAGCTTGGCTGGATGCCCTTCATCCTTACCAAACAGAACTCGATTCTTAAGGAGGCAGAACAAGGGACAGGAAACAGGATCAACCCTGGCACAGATGCTGATGCACAGAGGAGAAAGATGGAGGGACTCTGGGCCCTTGGGGGCATCATGAAGCTACCAAATCATTCTGGCTTCTAGGAATCTTCACAGCGACAGCCACTAAATGAGACAAAGAATCAAGTGTAACTGCAAATGCTTGGATTTGAATCCCAATCCCGCCACTTACTTAGTTTCCGTGATGACCTCCAACTACCTATCCTCTTTGGGCTGTCACATCATTGTCTATCAATAGGGATAGTAACGGTCCACAGCCATCAAATGACTGGGAACATCAAGAGTCAGTAGCTGTAAAAGCACTCGGCACAGAGCCCGTACACAGTGCACTTCACATGCCAGCAAGCGCCACTGCCAACACTAGACCAGGGCTTCTTGACCTTAGATGCACAGATCAACTGGCGAGCTCATTGAAATACTGATTCTGCAAGGAGAACTGAAGGAAGTAAAATGGAAAGAGAGCTTTTCAAATGGGAGAGGGATCAAGAGTTGGAGGGAATGGGAAGGGATGGAGGGGAAGAAAGAGGGTAAAAGAGATTAAGATGTGTTATGTCCACACACAAAACTCCCCACAATAAATGTCATCATTATAATATACTGCAAACATGTACCAATAAAAGAATGCATAATAGGGCCAGTCAGATAGCTCAGTGGACTAAAGGGCCTGCTTAGGCAGGTGCAGAGACTGGGGTTCGATCCCCTGCATACTGTGCTGGCCCCGCCCCTTCCCCCTGGGTGCATGGTGACTGTGAATGTGACTGGGTGTGGTGGCACGTGCCTGTAATCCCAGAGCTTGGGAGGCTGAAAACAGGAGAATCACTACAAGTCCAATCTGTATAGCGAGACCCTATACTAAAAATACAAAAAAAGGGAAAAAATGCATAATAAAAAAATGCAGATTCTGGCCCAGGGGGCCTGCGGTGGAGCCTGAGAGTTTATGTTTCTTACACACTCCCAGGGCATGCTGATTGCTGGACTGTGGACTATGCTGACTTCCAAGGGCTAAAGCCACTGTCTGCTGGTATTATGTCCCTGGAGCCCAAGGCATCCCCACCGACAGAGTGGCCCACCCCACATCCATCCTTCTCCACCCCGCAGACGACAGCCAGAGTTTTCTGGACCTGTCCTTGGCAGCCACACTGCTAGTTGCTCACTCAGCACCCTACAGTGGAAGTTCACAGGGGGCGGGGTCTCCGCCTAGCATGCTATAGATGCTCAGTAACATTTGCTGAGGTGAAAGTCCACATGGGAGCAGCCTAGATCACCCCTAGGGATGCACAGGCCCAGTGACCCACGGCCCAGTCAGGCTGACCCAGCAGCATTAGGGCTGTAGCCCATACAGGGCTGCTCGAGAGAACTGGCTCCCGGACAGCCTCAGCTGAGCTGGCAGGAGCCCAAGGGGTGGGGAGAGGGAAGAGAACAGTCACACCCCTTCCTGTGTTAGAGGCTGGCATCTGAGTCCAGCCAGTGCCCAAAATACCTACAGAATGAGGCAGAGGCTGACCACAGCTCCGGGTTCCCACCACCCCCTACGACCCTTCCTTGTGGCGCCCCAGCCCCTCTCAGGAGGACAGCACTAGCCCACTGCTGGGCCAGCATCACTCAGCCTTCTTCACTGGGGTTTAGCCCCCAAACCTTTTATCATAGTCAGTACTCAATGCTAAGTACTTATAACATTTGCTCAGTACTTACACTGTGTTAAGCACCGTATAGACACAACAGTTTCTGGAGTGGCACATAGTGTCCGTTAGAATGCAACTGATTCCAGACAATCCAACACTTAATTAACAAAGCTATCAGAGAATACGTCCAGTACTGGGCATGGGCAGACTACTGTTCTACATGTTTTTTCATGTACTAACTCATTAAATCCTCAAAAAGCTCTCAGATGGAGAAACTGGGTTCAGAGAGAAAGGAGCTTCCCTGAAGCCAAAAAGCTACTGAAAAGCAGAACGGAGCAAAAGCCAGCACCATGTGGCTGATGAGTCCTGGCTTTGAATCTGTTTCTAATGTAATTTTGACTCACTGGTCTCTTAAGCACATTTCTAGCAAATAATACTAATGCCACCTTCCAAGGCTCTGCACGTGCAAGCATCACCTCGTCTCCCGCTCACATCCTCCTATGTTCTCTTTGCAGGCAGCTCACATGCCCTCCTCAGCCTTCCCCTCCTCTTCCGGGAAATGGGCTGTGCCATGCTGTCCTGCCCATGACTGGGTGCTCCTGACCCGCCCAGGAGCCCAACATGTTGTTTACCACCCTCCCCAAAGTTCAGAGAAGCCTACAGCTGGGCCCAAGGTCACCCAGAGGGTCAGGGGCAGAGCCAGGGCTAAGCCCTGAGCCTCCTGAACCCACACGATTCACACAACTGTCAGCAGGGACCTGCCATTCCTCAAGTGCTGAGGATATCTTCCTGCCAGATGTCTCAGGTTAAAGAACACACTAGCTGCCTTCCTCCCATTCCCCCTCTTGCTCCTTCTCCTCCTCCTCCTCCTCCCCCTTCTCTTCCTTGTCCTCCTCCATCTTCCGCCTGTCCTCCTCTTCTTCCCACCCCCTCCCAGAAAGCTGCTCAGAGTGGGTGGCACTGCAGTGTCTGCTAAGGCAAGGCCATTCACAAGGCTAGAGATGCTGGGTTTGGGAGGGGCTGGGGTGGACAAGGCTTCTGGCCAGGAGGTGGCCTCAACTGGCA
The DNA here is from genome assembly GCA_002564305.1 of Octomys mimax. Taxonomy (NCBI): domain Eukaryota; kingdom Metazoa; phylum Chordata; class Mammalia; order Rodentia; family Octodontidae; genus Octomys; species Octomys mimax. Next base: position 9,675 of record NDGM011180042.1, on the reverse strand, counting down.
GAGCCAGACATAAAGGGATGCAAAAGGTAGAGGCAGAGCCCCAACCCAGCCCACCCCACCCAGCTCACATCTGCTCTTGAATAAGCCCTTCCACCAGTGTGGTCCGGTAGGACTTGCTGCTGGGATGGAAATATTCAGTTTTTTGCACTCACCAACACAGCTGCCACGAGCCACATGTTGCTACTGAACACTTGAAATGTGGCCAGTGTGACAGAAGGACAGAATAATGTGCCTTATTTAATTTTAATTAATTTATATCTAAACAGCTCTATGTGTCTGGTGACACCTGTACAGGACAGTGCAGACCTTAACCCTTCTAAGTCTGTCTCCTGATGTGCGCAACAAGCGTCCTAACACCGTAACTCGGTCCCTGGCCCAGAGGACAGCAACGCACTGTTGTGGAACAAGCCCCCGCCAGGGACTGGGACTCCCGGGCTCCAGCCTGTTTGCATGCACTGTACCCAGGCAAGCACCTGAACCTCTATGGGTGCCTCGGCCATACGCATGATATGAAAGTCACTCTGGATTCAAGTTTCATTGCCATAGGCCTGAGATGGGCTTTAGGGGAAATCTGGGCACCCCCCACCATATAAGAAGAGCGGGTTTGTACAACTGTGTCTGTGAGAAAGAGCGCATGCTGGGAGAAAACAGGTCTGAAGTCTTCCCCCAAATCCATAAAGATGAGAAACCCTTAGACTGGATGAATTCTTCTTCCAAACAGCATTTTAGAAATGGAGTTTCTGGACTTCACGGCCAGAGACTAACTCAGTGGCTCAGGATCTGGGCCCTGCCAACTGTGTTCATAACCAGTTGGACGGTGACTCTGATCTGCAGCCCTGGGAGGCAAAAGCTGGCCTGGTGTCAGGCAGCACGGATGTCTTATCATGTGATGGACATGTGACGCCATCTATCAAACTGCACTTTATATGTTTAAAATCTAACCGGGGTTTAAGAAACTAAAAAAGGAAACAATAATGATGATAACAAAACCTCTCTCAGTCCCTTGCTTATTTACCAACACTGCCATACAACAGTGCTGTGCTCTGTAAACTCTAACTTGTGACTGCGTGGATGATGAATGTCCAATCCTCAGAACGCCCCAAGTGGCTAGTGCTGTCGACACTGTCTCACAGAAGAGGAGACTGTGGCTCAGGAAGAGGCCCTGCAAAGGCCACACAGCTGGGACTCTGGGTGAGCCTGGGACCCAGAGTCTGGGTCCCACCATCTCTCCTGCCTCCTTTCTGAAGATGGGCACCATCCGGGAGCCCTGGACCAATACCCTACGAGCTTGGGGACCAGGGCTCCTGCAGGACCAATCAGCTCCCCTCCCGAAAAAGACTGCGAGCTGGGGGATCTGGGGGGCCCACACTCACTTGCCCTCCGAGCCATAGCTGTTCATGCTGTCCTCAATGGACTCGTGGCTGGCTTGGCGCAGTGTCCGGCTAGGCATCTCCACGGCCAGGCCCGTCTCCGTGCTCCGCTGAATGGCACCCTTCAGCCTCCGGCTGTCTCCTGAGCAGAGGCCAAGAGAGATGGGGAGAGACACAGGGTGGGTACAGAGACTTTTAGCAGCTTGTGTGGCCCCACTTCAGCCCCAAGCCAACCCCACCAATCTCATTATTACTGGCCTCACCAGCACCCCTGCCCCCGGGATAGGGCTGCTCTTCACACTCGCCTAGCACACAGCACCACACAGCACCTGGTTTGTTTTCTTTTTTAAATATATTTAGTACAGGGTCTCACTAAGCAGCTTGGACTCATAGTGATCCTTCTGTTTTCAGCCTCCCCAGTGCTGGGATTACAGGCGTGCACCACCACGCCCAAACTCGGTGACCAGCTCAGCACACCTGTGGGTGGGCCAGCATGGCATGTGGTACTGGGGACGGAACCCCAGTCCCTGTCTTTGCCTAAGCAGGCACTTTGTCTGCAGAGTTATCTCACCAGTCCTCCACCTGGGATTTTTTTTTTTTCCCCCGGAACCGGGGATTGAACTCAGGCCCTTGCACTTGCCAGGCAAGCGCTTATTCCACTGAGCTATCTCCCCGGTCCCCCCACCTTTTTTTTTCCCCCAAGACCTGGGATTTTTAACGAATGGATTCACTTACATGTTCATTCCTCTCCGGAAATTCATTTCTCCTTTTTCCAGATAATTTCTGCCTCCCTTCCATTACGGAGGGCCTACTACATATCCTACTCTCTTTTGGTGTCTTGCATTCAGACAGGGATTCCCAGCCTCAGCATGCCCGGCACTGTGGCTGGCACACTGCTTTGTGTGTGGCGGGGGCAGCTCTATGCACTTTGGAATGGCAGGCCACATCCCTGGCCTCTCTACCAGCTGCTGGTAGCACCCTCAGTCAAGATATGATGACCAAAAATGCCTCTAGACATTGCCAAATATTCCCAGGATGCAAAATTCACACTTAGGAACTACGGACTTAAGACTCCTGGCTCTGGAACCAGGGGGCCTAGGTTCAACTCTTAAAAATTTCTCATTGTCTGTGAGTAAATTATTCAGCCTCTCTGCCTCCATTTCTTCAACTGTGCAAGAGAAGAGTGACAGGATCGCACTGGGTATTTTCTCTCTTGGAGCCACCTCTCTGGCCACCAACTTAACTCCTTCACATCCATCCTCTGATCAAAGAGCACCCCAATCCTATGTCCTTGCTCACCACTTCCAGCCTCGCTGAGACAGCAGTTGTTGTCTCCACCACCCATCCCTCTCCGCCCTAATATCCTGCTTTGGTTTTCCTGCTTGGATTCACCACCCCAATGTCTTCTACATTGCTGGCTCAGTGCTGGCCAGTGTCCTTTACAAAGAAGGTAAACTCCATGAGGACATGGAACTCTGCTCCCTGGGGGAAGCCTCTGTGCCCCCAAATAGGGTCTAATCCACTGCAGGTGGTCAACTAATGACTGTGGGGTTAACTGCGGTCATCCTTAGAATAATCTCAGTCCTCACAGCCACCTGAGAGGTGGATGCACTGTCCTCCCCACGTGAGTGCTGAGGACAGGTGGAGAGAGGTCAGGGAGGGAGCCAGGCTGTGCCCCCAAGGCTGTCTGCTCCTGGGCTCCATGGTTTGATGATTTGAAGGGAGCTTTATTACTCCGCCTGACCCACAGGGACCATGACTTGCTCTGGATATGTGTGGCAGGGGCAGTTCGTACTGGCACTCTTCCCATGGCCCACAAGGACAGTGGTGTTTGCTGACTGACCTCCTGGGGAAAGCAATAGCTCAGGGCCCAAAACTTGCTCCTGCCAGAAGTCCCAGGTCACCCATGGCTGGCCTCCTCTTGGCACCCCTCCCCCTAGCCGGATGATGGTGCTGCCAACTCCCTATGTGTATTCGGATGTGGGAGCTGTGTGTTTCCCAGGGCAGGTGCCTACATTTCCATATTCACGTTATTCATATTCATAGACACCCACATACTCAGAAAAACACCCACCAACACACAGGAATACGCAGGCAAGACGAGGTATGTTGAAGAACGTGTGTCCATCAGTCTCTATTTACCTGCCATTCTGTTTCTTGAGCCCAAGAGGTGCACACGTGTGTGCCTGACACATATACAGTGCACATGCATAAGAAGTCTACACCCACCCACTAATGAAAGCACACAGAGAAACGGGCACTCTGTGTGCTCCTAGGGGTACCAGCTGCGTGTTCCTGATCATGTGTTCCTGCTGTTTCTACTCCATCCCTCTCTTCTTCCCTCAACTTGCATTTGCAGATTACTGATTACCATTTCTGTGTTCTGTATAACAGGTACAGAGACAAAGAGAGGCATAGAAATATATGCAGGGGGCTTCTGACCCAGTGGACTCCTACCCAGAGCCTCACACTGCAGTCTCCACCTACCACAGTCGACCCACCTTCCCCAGATGAGGAAGGAGCCAAGATGACATGCAATCTCTTGGGGCTGAGGAGGCGGCTGGGGCATGCCACACATCTGTGCATTTTACAGCCCTCATGCACTGCATGTCCAGGCTGCTCAGCCTCACAACAGCCCTGGTGCAGCGTACATGGGAGCCTGACCCTGCAGCCAGACCACCCAGCAGAAAGTGGGATGTACTACACAGCACTTGCCCTGCAAAAGGTAAGTGATGGACATTTGTCACGAGCATGGCACATAATAGATGCTACCCAGAAGTAGCCATAGCTGCTGCAGAGAAAGAAACACTTCTGACACCTCCAGATTTACCCTCAAATGCTATCTTATTGATGCCCTCACAGACAGGCCACTTTCCCCAAACTAGGGACCTGGCTGTACACAACCACACCCATGGCACTCACCATCTAGGCCTGGTCCCTGGGCCCTTTCATTGGTTATTTATTGCTGTCTCCGTCATAGGCCCCACAGTGACTGTCCCAGTGTTTTCACACTCCCCCAATAGTTGATCTTTTTCCCACTTGGCTGAAAAGATATTTTCTCTGTATTTTGCTCTTCCTTATTTCCATCTGCCTAACCTCCTGCTCTCCCATCTCTTACAACATGACTACCATACCACCTCTGCCCCAATTACAGGGCTTAACAAGCTAGTCTCCAGGGACTGCTCCTGACCAGGCACAAGGTCTCATCTTAGGTCCAACCCCTTGAGTATGGCCCTTTTGCTCCAACACAGGTTTCTGAGTACCCTGCTAGGCAGAGGCCCACACAAGGTGTTGCCCACACTATGAAGGGCTGGCCTCCACGGTACCACATCTCACAGGAGACAGAAATGAACAGCCTTTCTTCTAGTCCACAGGAGCCCAGAATGCTGTGGTGAACAGTGTGGTATCCCACCTAGATCTCCTCTTTTTTTTTTTTTTTTTTTTTTTTCAGTATTAGAGATCGGATCTGCAGTCTCTCACATGCTAGCCAAACATTCTACCAGAGTTGCATTTCCAGTCCTTTTTTCTCAAGATAGGATTGGCTAGAACTTAACATCTTTCTGCCTCAGCCTCCTGAGTAGCTGTGATGATAGGTGTGGTCCACACCCAGCCTATAAACTCCTGGCATGAGTTGTTTTTGGTTTTCTCTTAGACTAAGAATCCACCTGGCTATCACACAGGCAGACTGGCTGGGAATGTGAAATGAAACCGCTGCCCTGCTGCTGCCCTGACCTTAACCAAAGACTACACTGAGCAGAAGAACCTCATCCAGAGCTCAGAACCACCTGAGGCGTGATACAGGCTCTAAGGAAGGTCTGGGGGATGGATCTCAGTGGAGTCTGCTCACAAGTACACCTTGTCAGCTCCTTTCCTGTTGTGCTGCCCCAGGCTTCTCTGGGAGTGCCTCTTCCACATACCATGTCACAGGGACCCCATCACAAGATAGGACAGCATCCCAAGGAGTCAAAGTCCAGAACTTTCACATAGGAGGGTTCCGAGTATTGCAAAGGAATCACCACTGCCTCTATGGGAGGTGGACATAAGAGTCACAGCATAATAAACACTGCTAACAGGAGGACACACTTTGCAGAGATGGCTATGGGGCCAATCACAGGCTATGTCATACACCATCATCCTAAGACACCACTACAGGAGCTTGGAGTCTGAGGCCGGTAAACTCTGGGACTGACACGGAGACTGTCCTCAAGGCCAGCTACTCTGAGCTACAATACACTGAGGTTGGATGACTCATTTTTTTTTTTTTTGACTACCCACTCATATCTGCTGTACCCACAACTTAAAAACTGTACAGCTTGCACTTTCTCCTGCAGAGTCCTAAGATCCTTCCCTCTCAAATTGTACAGTGTATGTGGGAAAAGAAAGGCAGGTACATGGATTGCTGAAGTCCTGCCAGGAGACAGCAATGACCTGGGGTTACCAGGCCCACTGTGTGCCCAACACTGTGCTAAATGCTGAGCCAGAAGCCAGCAAGGGTGGCGTGGTCCCTACTCCTGTCAGAGGGGAGGCTGTTGACAATGACCAGATGATTACACTGACTGATCACTAGTATGCTGAGTGCCTGGAAGAGCAAGCGCAAGATGTAATGAAATGACAGTTCCCATGGGCATGGGAGAGCGGAGATGGGAAGGGAACAAACTCGGGCTACGGCTATTTTCATCCTCAGAGGCAGCATCACTTGACTCCTCCTCCTCTGACATCCTTGATAGTACTTTCTACTGCATCTCTTCCTGCCTCAGACCACTGCCTTTATCCTCTCGTTCTACCCTATTCCTGCACATTAGGTCTCAGACTCTGTCTCTGCTCTCTCTCTCTCTCTCTCTCTCTCTCTCTGTCTCTTTCTCCCCTCTCTGTTTCTGTGTCCTCTCACTGTCTGTCTGTCTCTCCTCTCTCTGTCTCTGTCTTTGTCCTTGTCTCTCTCTTTCTCTCCCCTGTCTCTGTCTGTCCCTCTCTGTCTCTGTCTCTCTCTTCCCCATCTCTGTCTGTCTGTCTGTCTCTCTCCTGTCTGTCTCTGTCTCTCTCTCCCCTCTGTCTGTCTCTCTCCCCTGTCCGTCTGTCTGTCTGTCTGTCTGTCTCTCTCTCCTGTCTGTCTCTCTCTTCTGCCTCTGTCTCTGTCTCTCTCTCCTCTCTGTTTCTCTCGCCTGTCTCTGTCTCTCTGTCTCTCTCTCCTCTCTGTTTGTCTCTGTCTTTCTCCCCTGTCTCTGTCTCTCTGTCTGTCCCCTCTGTCTCTGTGTGTGTCTGTCTGTCTCTCTCCCGTCTCTATCTCTGTCTCTCTCTCTCTCCTCCTCCTCACTCTAGCTCTCGCTCTCTTCCCACACATACACATTAATCTCACTTCCCACTCTTGCCTCTAACTCTGACCATAGCAGCAACTGCATTCTGGATGTCACTGCTTGGGTGAGGAGCAGGTTCCTTGGATTCAGTCTGAATCAAACAACACCCAGCACTCTCTAATCAGCCCCACATTCCCTAATCAGCTTCTTTGGATTTCTGTTCCAATCTGCCCAGCTACCCAAACTCAGAACCTCCCAGGAGTGTAACGCCATTTTTTACACTTTCATCAAATGCCAGATCTCGTAAAGTCTTTGTCATTAATAACTTTTACATCTTACATCTCTTCCTTCTTGTCTGTTTTCACAGCTAAGCACTCCCACTACCTCAAGCTTAAACTCAACAGCCTAACTGCTCTTCCTGCTTCCAATTCACCAACCCACAAGCCATTACCACATTAATTACCACTTTAGACCGAAGTATTCTACTCTTACCAATTCATTCTACACAAATTGTCACAGAAATACACAAAGCTGAGCACAAAGGAGTTCCCCACAGGACTGTTTACGTCAGTGAAATGCTGGAATTAGCTGTCCATCAATACAGGACTAATTAACTAAACAATACCATAATAAAACACTGTGTAACCGTTGAAAAGAATCCTCTACATCTACAGCGGCATGGAATGATTCCCTTAACATACTGGTTAAGTTTAAAAAAGCAGGTTGCAGAGAAGTATGTAAAATGTGATGCCATTTTTGTAAAGCTATACATAGCTCTGTGTGTGTGTGTGTGTGTGTGTGTGTGTGCGTGCACACACACATGCACAGGGACAGAGGGAGAGGGAGGACAGCATGTGAGAGAATTTTACCTTGTATTGATGTATATGTACAGAAAATTGGAAGGCTATGAACCAAACTGCTAAAGGTGAATAATCGTAGGGAGAAAGATTGTTAGAGGAAATGTGTAGGAGATCATTTTTTCTGGTACCATTTTAATGTAGTGTAAGATATATAGAGAAGAATGTGCAAACCTTAAGAGTACAACTTTCTTCTTTCTTTTATTGTGGCCAACTCAGCGTGCCCTGGGGGTGGGGCTGGCACAGCATGTGGTGCCAGGGATTGAACCTCAGTCCCTGCACACTTGCTTAAGCTTGTCTAAGCAGGTGCTTTGGACTGCTGAGCTATCTCGCTGGTCCCTTAAGAGTGGAATTGATGAATATTTACAAACCAAATGCTTGTAGTTGCCACCCAATGCATGCGTTTGCTAGGACCCAAGGACCCCACGTGCCTTGTCTTCCATCTTATCAAGGGTAAAGGTAGCTCCTCTAATACCAGCTATTAATTTGTCTAGTTTTGCATGTAAAGAATGTGTCTATGGGGGAGGGGGACTGGATTTTTGCTCAGTATCATAGAGCAAGAGATCCATGTGCACTATTGTTAGCATCTATAGAGCATTCATCAACTCCATTATATGGCATTCCATTGTGTGACTACTCCCTATGTTATTTATCGATTGTACTGGTGATGGATGCTTGCTTTTCCTCTCCAGGTTAGGACTGTAGGGAGTAACACTGCTGTGATCATTTCAGTTCAAGCTGCATTTGTGTCTCTCAGAGACATACCTAGACATTCTAAACTCCATAGGAGTAATAGCACTCAACTCTTAGGGATGCTGTGAGCATTGAACACAACCAGTAACATAATCACATAATGCTTTAAACCTTGGAGAGCCTGGGTGGGCTGTGGCACACTGTATGCCCTGGACAAGGGGGGCTGGCATCAATGCTATTACCTCTGTGCCAGATGCAGCGTTAAGTGCTTTACATAGGCATCCTCTTATTTCTCCTCACAATAAACCATGAGATAGTTACTTCTCCACCTCACAAAGGGAAAAAAAATTAACGCTCAAGAAGATTAATTTCCTCAAGGAAATACACAGCTTTTCATGGCAGAGCTTGATTTCAAACGCAGGTATTTCTGACTCCAAAGCCATATTTATTTTGAGCCACTAACTCAACTCACTGGGCCCTATATTAGATTTCAAATGCCTTGTCTTCCTCAAAGAATTCCCCAATCTGACTCCTTGAGTCCCAGAAAAACTCAACCTTCACCTCTGCTGAGGTGCCTGGTCCACCCCCGCTGATACCTATGTGCTCACATCGTGAGCTCCTTCTCATGCACTTCCATCTATTCAGCACCTAGGACAGCACCCACAGTGCCCAGGCCCCTAAAAGTGTTTATATCTTAATATGAATGTGTTTAATGTACCTTTTCCAAAAAGCAAGTGTTCATGAGGAGTAGGATAATAAAATGATATGGATAAATTATGAGAGCACATGCCACTATTTTTAGCAGATTTCCTGTACCAAGCATTATTACCTGAAGAGCATAACACTGGATTCCACAACGGCATACCTTACTTTTTTACTGTAAATTTCTACTTTAGTGTAATAGTAGCCAGCTATGCATCTCAATAGCTGTGCCTGGGGAATACAGGAAGCAATCTTCGCATCTACTCACTTGGTATAATGAAAGTCAAGGTGTGTGTACATGTTCAAAAATATCACACCAGAATTCACAGCCATGTGATGCTATAACAGGTTTTGGGTATGTTTATCTGAGCATCACAGAGGGTATAATATACCCAAAGCACTCTAGGGTTTTGTTTTTAAAATATTTTCTTTTTATTTTTCTGATAGACGTACCCCAATTTAGTACAATAGCGCATGAAAAACCAGATTTGCAAGTTTTAGAGGAGGTCAAAAGTGAATCATCAGATTACTCATACAAATGATGAAGATGAACTATTGTGGTAAAATACATGTTTTGATAATAGAAGAGTGGTGTGGGTGGATGATGATGGTGATGACGACTTTGACATTGGCCATGTGAGTCAAAAGCTCCTGTGAAAGTGAAATGAACCAAGAATTGATTGATACAGATAATGATGCAGATCTCTTTGATTCAAATGATGAAGAAAATACCGATAGTTAACTAGTTGAAATGTTCAAAAT
>NDGM011180038.1:0-10950 GCA_002564305.1 Octomys mimax | reverse complement strand
CTTCTTCTTCTTCTTCTTCTTCTTCTTCTTCTTCTTCTTCTTCTTCTTCTTCTTCTCTTTTTTGTATTTAAGGGGTCAGGGTCTACAGGGTGTTCACAGTGTACTACTAAATCGCACTTGTAGTGATCTGCCTATTTATATCCTCCCAAGAGCTGGGATTACAGTCATGCACCACTATACCAAGTCTCAATTGCTATCTCAGCATGCCTTGGGGGGAGGGCCTGGCATGACAGGCCCGGGAATTGAACCCCGGCCCCTGCACCAAGAACTGGAATCTTCTGTTATTGAGAATTTTTTGCATGTCAAAAGAAATCATCCACAGAAGAAAAAGTCAACCAACAAATTTGCAAAACATCTTAACCAATAATCACTCATACAAAGGTCTTCTATCTAGAATATATAAGGAATTTTTAAAAATTATGGTCCCAAAAATTTAAATAACCAATCCAGAAATGGGCATCTGGGGTGAACACGTCTTTCTCAGAGGAAGAAGTGCAAGAGACAAATAAATACCTGAAAAAATGCTCCACCTTACTGGCCATTCCAGAAATACAAATTAAAACAACATTCAGATACCATCTGTATTGGTCAGGATTTCACTTAGAGGAACAGATATAATATATGGAACAGATATTACCATAATGTATAAGGAATTACAAGATTGGTTTACAACAGTCAGCCACAGAGTCAGATGAAGGAGCATCCAGAGGGCATCTATACACCCCAGACTGAAGTATTCAGTCCCAAGGTCTGAAGCCCAGTGCTGTGCTATGTGCAAGTCTCTATCCACCAGCTAATGGGTCTGCGACGGAAGGCTGAAGAGTCTGAGATGGAAGGCAAAGGATCCAAGCTGGAGGCTGAGGACTCTGCACTGCAAGCCAGGCAGTGAATTCTGGTTTTTTGTTGTTTTTTTTTGTAGTACCAGGGATTGAACTCAGGACCCTATGCTTGCCAGGCAAGAGCTTATCCTACTGAGCTATCTCCCTGCACCCAGGTGATAAATTCTAAGCCGAATGTGAACACTGATGTTCCTCTGACAAAGTGTCTCATATACTCCTTCTTCAGCCCCTTTATATGGTCTCTTTGTGCTGAGTCACTCTGGGACAGAACCAGTTGTGCCCCAAGTTGGGACTTCCACTGCTGGAACCACACTGGGGAGTCATCCAGCCAAATTGACAGAGTGTATCAAACTCTACATCGTTTTACCTAAGAATGAATGGCTATAATAAAGAAATCTACTAATAATAAATGCTGGAGAAGCTACAAGGAAAAAGGAACCCTTCTTCATAGTTGGTGGGAATGTAGACTGGTACAACCACTGTGGAAATCAGTGTGGAGACTCCCCAAAAATCTAGGACTGGAAGTTCCATTCAATCCAGTTATTCCTCTTCTTGGTACTTTCCCCAAACAACTGAAAACATCATACCATAGTGCTATGTGTACCTATGTTTATAGCAGCACAATTTTTCATAGCCTAATCTTGTAATCAGCCAAAATACCCATCACATGAAGAATGGATGAAAAGATGTGATTTCTTTTTTGGTGTGATATTTTATATAATGGAGTAATACATAGCTATAAAGAAAGACAAACTCGAGGCCTTCACAGGTAAGTGGATGCAACTAGAGGATAAACTCATAAGTGAAATAAACCACACCCACATGTGTAAATATCATATAGTCTCCCTACTGTAAGAACCCAAAAGAAGAAATAAAACCTGAAGGTTATAACAGGTAGAGTAAAACAAAAAAGAAACACAATTTAAAGATTAAACATCAAAGAGAAAAAAAGGAGAAAAGATAGTTAAAAAGGTAGGGGAAAAACATATAAAATGGCTGAAGTGATTATACTAAGAATTTCCATCTTTTTTTTTTTTTGAAACTAGCAGTTAACATGTAAAAATTTCACCTCGACTAACTGCGTATGCTGATATCTGCATCTAAGCAACTACATCAAGTAAGCAATGTGTAATACAAAAGCCATGCTTGCATGACTGCCATCTCAATCTTCTAATTGTGTACTATTTCTATGCTCTGCTAATTACTACTATATCCTTTAAAATAATTTTTTAAAAAACGTAAGAGCAGAGAAAAAGAGAGAGAGTAGCAAAAATTAAGGTTTCTTGAAAGCAAGCGTAATATTCAATCATATGTCCAATCTTAGACAACTATATCTGTTAATCTGAGCAATAGATTTGATGATTAAAATAGATAATATATCAACCATTGTTAATCAGCTACTCTTGTTTTTAAAATCTGTAACATGTATTGTTATATATTACCCTGTTTCTGTCTTTGTTTTTAATGTTTGTTCTTGCTTTTGTTTTTATTCTTCAAAATAAAATAAAATAAAATAAAATAAAAAATTTTAAAAATGAAGACTGTTAATCATCCAGTTATTTTATATTTTTAGATTTCAAGTGTACATTAGGCAGTTAATTGGTAGGATTCTCACCCTAACTAGATATGCTGATACCTGTGAACTAAGCAGTTCTAATTTCATACCAATTACTGCTATACTCTCTCTCAAGTAAATATTTTTTAAAAGGTAATAAATGAAAACAAGAGACAAGAAAAAAGTGTCATAGGACTGTCCTGCTATAATGTTGTATATGGTTAGATTTCTAAATTTCTGTGTAAACATTTATAATTGCTTATTTCTATTTTTAAAATTTTTTGAATTTTACTTTTTTTCACATCTTGTGCAGATTTAAAGTTTAGGATATCAACAATTGACGGAAAATATCTGTTCCATGTTAAGTCTAAGGCATTTGATATTCAGACAGATACTGATGTTAAGCTCAACAGCCTATGTCCTAGGGTAATAATATCTTAAACTTCTCTTATGGAGGGTTAACAACTTAAGTTTGCAGACCAAAAAATTAGAGAAAAACAAGGGCTTCAAGGATAGCAAACATTTTGGCCCTAGCCCTTCAAGGTCAGTGAGTACTCAGGATATAAGAGAACCTGTACTATAACATCCTGTAACTCAGTGATGTCTCAAATTTTCTGATCAAGGAGATCATGGGCTATAGAGGAAAGTTGTCAATGGTGTAGAATGTGCCTAAGGAGAGTCACATGGAGAGAAAACATTCTCTCAGGCTTTCACAGAAATCAAACTGTTCAAGTAATGACTTTGACCCATCCACATGATTGACACTGGCAAAAGATCTACAAAATTATGTATAGGGATTCCGAGTAAATCCTGTGGGGATTTGACTGACCTTGTCAGATCCAAAAGTTACATTTCTTGTTATACAGGTCTTGCTTCATCTTTGTCTTAACAATCCAGCAGAGAAGTATAAAAATGAGGTATAAAAAGTAAAGTCATATTAATATGCTAAGCTGTAAAATGCTCAAGCCAAGAAATCCTGACATTGCCAGTTATGCAGATAACCCACTACTATTATAGACTACTGGACTGTATTGTGAATGCAAGAATAGAATGCTCTTATTATTTTTGAAGAAAATAGAAGACAAATAAATAGGAAGTAGGTAGAAATTCAAATACTTCCCCAAGTTACATATTCTTTTCTTTAAAGTATGTTTTTGGTGTGTGTCTTTTTCTGAGTAGTTACTTTGAAGACAATAATGTACAGTATTGTAATTATTGTTATTATATTATCATTTATAAACACTTTCAATTTATACCTGTTTTTAATTTTTCACTAGAAGGACAAAATGAAGGAACAAATATTGTTTTGATTCATTTCAATAGATAACAATTGAAATTCAAAAAAGGATGTGCTTACTACCTTGAAATAATTTTACCATAATGTAATGATTATATTTATGCAGATATTGCAATAAAAATTCCTGAGAGGTTTCCAGCAAAGTTTTTGAAAATATTTCAAAACTTGTCGAAGCCTGGAGAATAAGTACTTTTGCCCATGATGAATAAAGAAGACTCCTTACAGAAGAGGCATAATTTGACCTACATGATCTTCAGTGAATGCAATTCAAAACTATAGCAAATAAGGAGAAAATCCCTGTCCTACAAAAAGAACTCATATACCAAAGAGAATAGTCATGACCCTCTTGGAGAACCAAATTTTGTGCCTTAAATTTTGCCTAATAATTAACATCTGTATATGAGACTGAGAGAAAACGATCTTGGGAATGCTCTTGGAGATCAGATGAAGATGTCTGGTCACTATAGTTCAAGTTGGGCCTTATATGTGTAAAAGTGTTTATGATTTTTGTTGTGGAAAAAAAAAACATGTTTACATTTTGAAGAATGGAGGAAACAGCTTGAACACACTGAAAGGGTTATCTCCGTACAAGTTACATGATGTGGTTGACACGATCAAAACAAACCTCACTGAAAAAATATCAAAGGAGAAGAAATATAGTTAATATAAAAGACAAAAAGTGTAAACATGAGATCATCATTGGACAAAAATATCACCGAAGGTACAGGAAAGGGAACTAAAGTAAAGACTTCAAATATTATGTGTAAATTAGATTAATATTCTCAAGAGAATCATATACATACAAACCAGACTGGAGAGCTTCAACATCTGGGTAGAAACAGGCATTTAATGCTGCAGCATGGACTACTTTTAAGAAATGAGGTGACATAAATGAATTAAAAGAAATATATGTGTGGATTAACACACTAATTGATTATAATTCATTCTAATTGTTTTCATTCCTTTGAATAGTTTCCTTATTGATTTAGTATGTATTTATGCCAACGGGGCAGGCCAGATAGCTCTGCAGATTAAAGTACCAACTTAGGTAGACATAGGGGCTGGGGGTTCGATCCACAACCTGTAGTGCCAGCCCTGCCCTTCGAGTGTGCTGAGATGGTGAATGAGATCAGGAATGGTGGCACATGCCTGCAATCCCAGCACTTCGCAGGCTAAAAACAGAAGGAACACTATGAGTCCTACCTGTGTAGTGAGACCCTGTAGACCCTGTACTACATACATTAAGAAAAAATCATACCAGGAACTTCTTCAGACATTAGAAATGTAAATATAAGCACTGCAGAGTCTCGACCCTAAAGCTTTACTAGTTTGATAGATGAAAAGCTTTTCAATGTGTTTCTACTACCACTCCATAAGCAAAAACAAGTAACTGGTGCTAATGGCTCTCTCAAAAAAGAAACAAATAAAGAATAACTTAGGTTCTAAAGTGATACAGTCTGCTATCTCAGCATTGTGACAATTACAGTTTAGAGCATCAAGAGCGGAGGAGGCATGTATCTGCAGTTAAACTTTTATTCATCACTATTTATAGAAGTTGAATAAAAATCCATCAATGACATAATGTATGCAGGAGCATCCATCAAGACTTAGAAGGAGGAAAGGAAGATATGTGATTAATTGTTTATTCTTCATTTCATCAAGCAGTAAAATAAATATTCTTCATTTTAGCTGCTGACACATTCAAAATAAGATATGAGGCATTTCTTGGTTCAAATTGTAGATGTAACTAATTTCAAGATAGAAATAAAAATCCATCAATGACACTCCAGGTAAGTGGAAATGCTTTGGAGATTTTTCCAGAGATATTTACCAAATTGCATTTTTGGAACTTGTCATTATATGAAAGGAAAAAAAGCCCTGATTTGTTAGTATATAAATTACAGTAAGGAACTAATTATAGTCAGAGATTTATATGACAATTCATATGACACATGACAACAAGCCTATTATAGGCCAAGTGACACCATCAGTAATTTGAAGAAAGCTATCACCAGAAAATATTGGTATTTTTGTTTCAGAAGCCTCTATGAATTGCATAACAAAAGATGGCTTCAATTTTTGTTCAAGAGATTTGAACAAAATCTCTATTCATCCACCAATTTTTTTACTCTGAAGAATGGATAATACTTTTGTAGTTCTTTTTGCTCTCTGAATTACATCACTATGCATAATGCATATTGAATCGGTAACTGCACAGTTTCTCAAGATTATTGAATGGAACAACTTTTGTGATATCTGTAGCTAGGCCACGTGCTGTCGTGCCAGCAATATTGTACGACGCCGCACTGCATTTTCCTTGGTCAAGAGTACATCAAATAAATGTTTTTCAATTTCCAGCTGCTTATGACTGAAACTAGACAAGAACATAAGTTTTAACAATTCATCAGTCTAAAATAATGAAAAAGTATTAAATAATACAGGGATTATTCTTACTATCAAATGCTAATACATGAAGAATGACTTGATTTTGAAGTTTCCATATTATTTTATATTAAAAGTCCAAAATGAATGAAGATTAGTGTTAATCAGATCATGGAAAAATCTAAAATGTAAATTACTATGACGCTAGTGAAAATAAGTTATAAATAATAAAATCTAAATATTATTTGCTCTTTAATATAATAATGTAATTGGAAAAACATCATTTTTTTTTCACTCATAGTTTCTCTTTACAAGACCATTAAAGTCAAGAGACTAAATTCTTCAGAACATTTTTTCCTCAGTTGTTGAGAGTGGTAGGGAAGGTAATTAATTTTGTGAATAAAGTCTTCCTACTTTATTTTTTTATAGAGTGATATACAACACTGATCTTAATGATTGAAATTTTTAAAAATATTGAACTTAAAATCCCTTTTGCTTCTTTTCATTTGCTCTGAAATCCACACAAATCCAACTTTAAAGATGTCTTAATTATGTCTAAAATTGAGACTCTACTGCAAGGCACACAAAGTGCAATGTACGAGATAAATTTTCTTCAGGATTCTTTTTTGACTTTTTTTTTTTTTTTTGGCGGAACCGGGGATTGAACTCAGGCCCTTGCGCTTGCCAGGGAAGCGCTTTTTCCACTGAGCTATCTCCCCAGCTTCTTCAGGATTCTGCAGCCATTTTCATTTCCACAGACATCTAAGAAGAAAATATTTTATGACATACAGAATTAACATTGAGGGGGGCCAGCCAAATAGCTCAGCAGATTAAAGTGCCTGCTTAGGAAGATGCAGGGACCGGGTGTTAGATCCCCAGGCCTGCTCTGTTGGCCCCACCACCCCTGGGGTACACTGAGATGGCGATTGAGACTGGGCATGGTGGCACATGCCTATAATTCCAGCACTTGGGAAGCTGTAAGCAGGAGGATCACTACAAGTCTGATCTATTCAATGAGACTCTGTAAACCCTGTAGACCTTGTCCTAAATATAAAAAAAAGAAAGAAAGAAAGAAGAAAAAGAAAAAAAAAAAGAATTAACTTTCAAAGTATCAAGAGAACAGATAAGGATCCAAATCTTAGGGAATCACATGGTTGGTATAGCATCAGCCATGATCATACTTCTCTGTTTCAAATTTCTGTGTTAGTTACTCTTCTCATTGGTAAGATCAAATCTCCAATGATTAAATTTAAAAGAGGAAGTTTTATTTAGCTCACAGTTTGTGGAGGATTCAGTACATAATTGACTGGCTCCAAGGCAGGGTGGTTTGGCAGAGAAGAACAACTCCTGGTGAGCAGAATGTAGCAAAGCAACAAAGGAGCTTAACAGCCTGCTCTGCTTAGAGCCGTGCCAAACCAAGCATTGGACATATTTAGCAATCACACACCCTTATTTTCAACATCAAACTCTAGATACAGCCATCTCTGGGAAAACTCACCAGTGACTTCATGAGGTTTTGGGCTTTAAGACTCCTAGACCATAACTATAACAGTTATTCTGGAGGACTTGGGTTTTGGCAGCTCTAGCCACTGAGGGGATGAGCATGACTTGCCACAGTGGTTTCTAAGAAGATTGGGTCTGAACACACTGAGAGCAACCCCAGTCGACTGCATGGTTCTCCTCGTTGCCTATTTCTAGCACAGAGCACAGTGTTCTCCGTGGTTTTCTCATACACCAACATGATCAGAGACAGACCACTGCTTCAGCGTTTGTTGCAACACTGAGCTTAAGGACCGAGAGGCCCTGAGCCAAGTGAGACGCCTCATCAGCACAAAGATCACAACACTAGTTGAGCAAGGCAATGGCATGAGGTTCACCGCACACAGACAAACACTAAATGACTCTAGAATGAAGACAGCAGACGCAGACGATGCACTAGCAACTGGCTTTACCTGGTGGAAGTAGTAACTGACTTTGCCTGGCGGGAAACGTGAGACAGGTCTCAGCATTCACGTGGCCACGTCTGGCTGGGAGGATACGGATACCCAACATGCCCCAGTGGGACTCATTGTTTCTCCCCACATCTGGTAGATTTCAGTAGCAAAGATTACGGAAAGAAACCACCTATCCAGATAGGTGAGGAAACACTTTTGAACTCATTTCCCTTTTTCTTTATGTTTTCTTTTCTTTTGTTTTGTCTGCTTTAACCCTACCTGTTCCTCTCCTAATGTTATTTGTTCCTGCTACATCTACCTAATTCTGTTCACTTATGGAGTTTGGACTGGAATAGTTTATTATGATTTTCTCTTTTTTTCTTATCTTGCTTTAATGTTTTTAAAACTTTATTTCTTCTGTGTTTAGATTTCAACATTCCTATTTTATTATCATTGTTTTCAATCACACCAAATTTTCGCTTTCTGTTTTCTCTATACTATCAATTATTAATTTATTTATTACTGTCAAAGGTATTTTCAGTTATTTACTGCATGTCAAACATCTGGGTTGTGTTATCATTATCATTATCATTCAAGTTTGTTTTCTCATTTCTGAGTATACCTGCCATTTAAAAATTCAGAAGAAGACCAGACAAGGAGACTAAGGGGCCAAGGAGATAAATCAGCCATCTAAGTCCCTGCCTGACAAGTTCAAGAACCTGGGTTTGATCCCCAGTACCACATACTATGCAGGCCCTGCCCTGGGGCCACTGAGCCAGCCACCAAAACTAGGTATGGGGTTGCATACCTGTAATCCCAGAACTGGGGAGTCTGGAGACAAGAGGATCACTGTGGGTCTCATGTACATAATGGGGACCCTGTACCTAATAGATATATTTTTAAAAATGACAAAGATGAAAATATAAAAGGAGATGATAGATATTAAGTATGAAAAACCAAAGTAATATGTCTTTTCTGTACACTTATAACTCATTAATAACTGAATGCAAAGACAGTGGAGTAGAGCTGCCAGAAAAAGAATTCAAAAGACTGAATTTTAAAATGGCCCATGACTGCCGAAAATTACCTAAACAAATGATTAAATTAATAAAGATAACTCAGGTTAAGAAGAAGTAAGTCAACAAGGAGATGATGATTCTGTAAAAGAATCAAATGGAAATCTTAAAAAAGAAAAGTGCATCAAGTGAAATAAAAAGTTTAGTGGAGGACCAGCTAGATAGCTCAGCAGATTAAGCAGCTACCTAGGCAAGCACAGGGACCTGAGTTTGCTTTCCTGTACTACATGCCACACTGGCCCCACCCTGGGAGCACTGAGCTGGAAACTGAGACCAGGCATGGTAGTGCATGTCTGTGATCCCAGCACCAGGGAGTCTGAAAACAGGAGAATTACTACAGAGTCCAAGTTGCATGTTGAGGCCTTGTACAAATACATAATTTTTTTTAAAAGTTAAAGAAAAAAGTTTAGTGGAAAGTCCCGTTTATATAATCAAACAGAAAATGAAGTCTCTGGGATGCAAGATGATTAAGAAATAATTACATACAGATACTAATAATAACCACAAATTATAAACATAGCATCAAAGAATGTTGAGACACCCTTTGTTAAAAAGTGTAACATATGAATATTTGTGTAGAAAAGGATGCTAAGGTTTAGATTAATGGCATAGAAAATCTATTTAATGTAATAATAACAGAAAAAAAATCCCAATACTTCTTATAAGATACAGAAATCTTGGTACGATGCATATAGAACCCTATAAGGCATGCACACACACACACACACACACACACACACACACGCACACATCCTTTCCACATCAAATTTTGGTTAAAATATAAAAAGTAGAGAATAAAGAAAAAAAGTTTAAGGAATAAAAAAAGTAAGAAACAAGACAGGAATATCAAGCGAGTTACACTTCATCAGAGTAATGGCAGACTTCTCTGTGGAAAAAGACATGAAAAATTATATTTCAAATTCTGAATGAAAATAACTGCCATTTTATCTTGTGATCTCTAACAGGGTTATCCTTCAAAATTGAAAGAGAAATACAGATCTCTCAAGATAACATTAAATGAAAGAAATCAATTACCCTTAAGTCAGCATTGGAGAAAATATTTCAAGGAATCTTATGCACAGTAATGAAGAGTGAATAAGCCATTGAGAATTAGAACAAAATATACCTTAAATGACACCTGAATGAGATTGGAAGGGACTTTCTTATATTAATTCCAAATATAAATATTCTCAATTCTCCTTTTAAAGTATACAAACTGGCAGGTTGAATTAACAAGATTCAGAGAATTCTAAAAAGGAAATTCATAATTTTGAGTATACACAAAAATATTTAAAACTTAAAATAAGTAATGCAGTGATGAATTCAAAGGTCTTGGAAATCAGGGAAAGAATGAAGATAAATGTGAAAGAAAGAAAAATAAAGATCAGCACTAAAATACATGTGATCTGGTATAAGTGAATAATACACAGAAAGGATGGTACAAGGGGTGTTCTGTGTAAAGAAACACAAGATTCATAAACACTTTGCCAAACTAACCACAACAATGAGGGAAAAAACCTAAATCAATACAGGTAGACATGAAAAAGAAGATGCAATAGAAAATTCTAAAATCAACCAGATTATAAAGGGCTATGTTCAAAACCTGTCTACTAAAAAACGAAGAGTCTAGAAGAAATAAATGAAGTTTTTAGAAATATGACCCATCTAAGCTGAACCAAAAGGCCATAAGAGCCCTGAACAGTGGTTGGGGAGATAACTCGGTGGTCTAATAGCCTGCCTGGCCAGTGAAAGCACCCAGATTGGATCCCTATTGGATCCCTATGTCATGCTGGCCACCGAAACCAGGCATGGTGGCCACACCTGTAATCTCAGCACTGGGGATGCTAAGACAGGGGAATTACTACAA
>NDGM011180033.1:0-19717 GCA_002564305.1 Octomys mimax | reverse complement strand
CTTATCAGACCCAAAAGCTACAACTCTTGTTGCAAAGGTCCTGCTTTACCTTGGTCTTGACCACCCAGCAGAAAAGTATGAAGACAAAATATAAGAAGTAAAACCATGCTGTTATGTTAAGCTGTAGGGGACTCAGGTCAAAAATTTCTGAGGTTGCCAGTGAAGCGGAAGAGCCAATACTATTGTGGACTACAGAAGTCTTTTAGATTATTTTGCTGAGTTGACACACCTATAATATTCAAATAACGGAACTTAACAAAAACAGGGGATACAGATGAATGTCTATTTTGTATCTGTGTATTCAAAGTGCTTAGGATAAATATATATTTACATTCTCTTAACGAATAGAGGGATTTGTTCTAATAGTGTTTCTAAATATGATATCATGTCCGCATCTTGTACAGCAATTAACCACTGGGAGGAATTTATGTAATGTGTTAATTATTGAAACTGTCCTACCAATTGGATTTGAAAAAGTCTCATTGCTATTTTTTTAATCAATAAAATTATGGGGAAATAATTAACCTAAAAAATAAAATACATTCTTATTCATTAGCATCAGGAGGGAAAAAATATTAAGGACCTCTTGAAAATGGAACCAAAAATCTTACTAGATAATAAACACATTAGTCATTCAGTTTAATGAAACTGGATTGCAACCAATAATAAAATTGTATGCTCTGGCAGAACGGAGATGTTGTAAACATCATATAATTTTTGAAATTGGATTCCTTTAAAGTGATAAAAATACATCAGTCCTTTCATACGACAAATATGAATCTAAAACAATTACAGATATAACAAAATAACTTCTAATATATTTAAACCAATTAAGCTCTGAGTTAATAAACTCTAGAAGTCGCAATGTTCAACAGGTGCCCATCATCAAAATGATTGCTCTTGCCAACACAAAGCAGTGTCACAACAATGGTGTTCGCTTTCTTAATTACAAGTTGAAAACTGAATATTTCCTTCACAGGATAGAACCCTTCATAAGAATCTGACTTATAACTATGCTCATCAGTGTGCTTTAGCCCACAAACCATGACTGCTCTGGTGCCGAAATATGTTTATCTTACAGAAGTTATTTAGGGGCCCTAAGAACAGGAACGTGTGTGCAAGTCAGTAACTGACTTCATTCAGTTTGCCAGGTTTTGATTTGCTAATGGCCTATGATGAGTGCCATAACCATTGGGAACATAAATCTTTCCACAGATAGCATAATTTAAATTCAAACAAAATGCATTCATCAACATGATCCAGAGTACAATGCTACTTTCTATGACATATGAACTGTATGTCTCCTTGTGTTTTCTCACTCTGGATAATTTTTACATGAAGAATTTAACTTGAGACTTCACTGTTTTGGTGTATCCCCCTTCCTCCTGTTGATGAATGCTTATAAACTGGAAATTAAATTTCATATTAGAATATAAAAACTATAGACAGGTAGATATTCTGAGAATATTTTATAATGAACTACAAAACTTAAACAATGACAATTTAATTTTCATATTTTTAAAATTATAACCAACAATTATTTTTCATTCTAATAATATAGATTATTTAACAGTTAACCATAAAACAGCAAAACTCTATTCCTAGATAGTCTGAAGATGGGATAATAAGAATGTAAACAATTGCTCTTCAGTGAATTGTACATAGCAGATATTTATTAAATATTTGAACAAATAACAAGTTAATTGAATTGAAAATATCATAATTCATAGATAACATTATGTATTCAAACAGAAAGCGCTAATTGGCTTATGAAGTAGAACCTAAAGCTTGTGGACTATGCGTAAAATGTATCATGTAATAAATATTTTCTGTGAATGAACTTTACTTTTTTTTCTCCAATACAAACCTAGAAAGTATGCATGAATTTAACTAAAAATAAACTTAAAACTTTAACAGATTGTAGGCTATCTTCAAAGCAGCAAGCTTAACCTTAACATTAAATGTTAATTCTATATACTTTTAAATAATTTTTCCAACAATTCACATTTAAATATTTAAGGGCCAATGTATTCTGAATGAATACATACAACTCTTTCTCATCTGTTTTAATCTGTGACATATGATACTGTATCGGATGACATAGAAAGCACATGAAGCCCTAAGATTGAGAATATGATTAAATTTTTTAACACAAAGGAAAGTATGTTTTTGATTTAAAAACAATTGTAAGTCCACATTTTCAAGTTTAATAACTTTCTATATTGACATTTCTAATATAATTAAAAAACTAAAAATAGCCTAGTGTTTACTAGTATTAACATATGAAATAAATAACATATGCAACAAACAATTTTATGATTTAAGAATGGTTATGTAAAAATATGTAATTTAACACATTCTATAATTTATCAAATAAAAGAGGAAGGTTACATGTATTTTATATGGAATAAGAGAAAGATTTACTTATTTATACTTAAGTTAAAAACCAATTTTTAAAATGCCTACATGTTAATGACAACATAGGAGAAAATATACTCAATGGATTATAATTTATATTCTGCAGATGACAATTCTAGATGAGATAAATTTGAGTTTTTATAATTAAATTTCTTTGGATTGGACACAGGAAAGGAATAATGGCATAAGGCTTCCTACCCTATCATTGTTGTTATTGAACAGAGCAATATTTCCATGTTTGAATGATTATTATGCTTTCAGTATAAGCAAGGCTATTGGATATAGATGTATATATGGATATGGATAAAGATAGAGGTTTAGGAATAAATATAGTCATATTAAAGTTTTTATATTTTCTGAGAAATTTGTATGCTTTAATAGATGTTCAACTCAAGACTCTTTAAATAGATACTATGTAAATTGCACGTATGTACCCAACTACCAAAAGCCATTAAGAGATTTTGCATTCTTATATGATAATTATATTTTTTAATGTTTTTACTTTAGTACCATAGAGTATAATACATGTATTACATAATATAAATAATCTATAAATATTAAAAGAAAAATAGCTTTATTCAAATATATGAGAAACAGTGTTCTTAAAAAAACAACTGAAAACTTAAAATCTAACATTGCTGCAAGCCACAATGGTTATAACAGTTAAACCAATACACCTTTTATACAAACCCATGAACACATGAGTGGAAAAATAGCACAGATGTTCATCTCTAATGCAATTTCCATTCAATTTCCTAAGTGTGGTCCCTGTGTGCAAACTAGCTTAACATTATGTTTAGCTTGCAAATTCTTTTAATAAATAATGAATGCAATAAAACTAGGAGATCAATGGCAAGCTGAGAAATCATAAAAAAGCCTTTTGTGTTTAGGCTGTTACCCATTTCAAACTTTAATCTGGAGACAGATCAATATTACTCTTTTTTCTTTTTAACCCATTACATAAATAGCAGATAGACTAAATGTAACCTAAATGCTGTTAGCAGCTAATAGTTGCCAACAACCTGATAAGATCACTGGACACAATTGCAATTAAATGCTTTATACCTTAACATACATATGACATTTTACACTATTAGGCAGTCAACCTGTTTAAAACTTTAAAAAAAAGATTGTGCAGTAATAAAAATATTGCACCCCATTATTTTTTTAAACTTTCCTTTGCTACATAATTTTTCAATTATAAATTTTTCACCACAATTTGCTGTAATAAACTAAGTAATTACAATAGTCAAAATCATATCTAAATGTCAGTGGTTTCAACCTTGGGCCCTAGATGAAAGGAAATTTTACTCTTCAATGTTAATAATGTGAAAGAACTAAATTACTCCTTTAACTGCGTGGTAAGGAGGATATTTCATTCAAGTTCAAGCTTCACTGATCTTCAGATTATTCAGTGAAAAAACAAAGTTGTTTTTCTTAACATGTATTTGTGTTTCCATTCACAGATTATAAAATGAAGGCAGAAAAAGCTAATTTTTTATCAATTCCCTTTGAACACTTACTGTTTGAAAACAATCTCACTGCTTGGTGTGATGGTGAATGCTTATAATCCTAACACTCAGGAGACTAAAGCAGAAGGATCACTGTGAGTTTGAGGTCAGCCTGTGCTATATAATGAACTCATGGCCAGCCTGAAATATACACAGTGAGACCTTGTATCAAAAAGGAAACAATGAGGGCCAGCCAGATAGCTCACTGGATTAAAGCACCTGCTTAGGCAGACACAGGGGCCAGGGGTTCAATCCCATGCCTGCCATGCCAGCCCCACCCCCAGAGCATGCTGACATAGAGATTGAGACTGGGCATGGTGGCACATGCCTATAATCCCAGCACTTGGGAGGCTGAAAACAGGAGGATCACTAGGGAGTATGAGCTGTGTAGTAAGACCCTGTAGACCCTGTACTAAATACATTTTAAAAAAAGAAACAATGGAAGAAGAAAAGAAAGAGAAAATGATCTCAAATCAATGGTCACAATAGCTAGTACTGATATCAAGTACTATAAATGTAAATCAGTAAAAATAATCTTACAGTACTAGGTGTTTTTATTAATTTTCATCTATTCATAATATTAGTAAATCCCTCCTGGGTTTTCACTAAAAAGAAATGTCAAAAATTCCTTCTTTTTATGATAATGTTTTTTAATTTCAAATATTCTGATTTCATATATGATATTAGTTATACTTACCTGTATTTGCAGAACGTTTATAGCACAGTTTATAAAAGGTTTTACATTGGAGTCAATTTTCAGGATTAAGTCATTCTAGTAACTAAACTTTATATATATATATATATATATATATATATATATATATATATAGCTTTTTAAACACCAATTGATACAGTGATTTCAGAAAAAATCAATGAGTGTGTTTATATATGTATATGATTGTATTAATTCAGCAAATGTGAACAGGTGCCTAGATATAAACATTATTCAATTTAATGAAGTTTTGCAATGAATATTATTGGATTTAAAAATAACCATTCAGAAACTTTTATTACAAATTCAATTTTTTAACAGAAACAATTGAATTCTCTTAATGACATCAAGATAGCTACTGATACAAGTTTTTCCTTTATTTACACTTTTATTTAATTTTGCACAATTTATATCTTATATCCACAATATCAGTATATTATTATAATATAAAAACAACATTAAAGAAGAATGTGGCACAACCTCACCATTAAAACAAACTTTCAAAACAGAAAGTCAGCCATTGTTCAGGAATTTATTAAAATTCATAAAAACTTATCTTTAAACTCTACTATAGATCATAATACGTACTTAAGCTACAAATATTATCCTAACAGTAAAGATAAGAATTTTTCCTGTAGAATTTGAATGCTAAACAGTATCACTTAATACTGCTTCCTATTGTTCTAGGCTGCTGAAGGTAACAATAAACTCATAATTAAAGGATATTGTAAAAGCCTAGATAAGCAGAATTTTTTTAAAAGCTGACTTTTAAAAAATACATAGTTTTCAGAAACTTGAACAAAAGAAAATTGAATTTCCTTTGCAAATTTTCATCTTCAAATATCAAGTATTAGCTAAAATCTTATTCATTTGAAATGCTAATTTAAAAATATTTCTCATCAATCCAGAGCAACATTTCTGACCTACTTAATGATAATGAAATAATGGGTTAAATGAACTAAAGCATGGTAGTTAGAATATGCAGGTAGTTAAATTTCACTAGAGTTATATCTCTGTGTCTTTTTATACGCATTTGTTCTTCTTTAATATATGAAGTTAAACTGTTAGGCTAACATTTATGTTAGTGAATGTTTTATGATTTGTACTCGCTCACAATAAAAGAGCTAATATATACTAAATAAAATAAACTTTTTAAAGATTTTCCGCATTAATATACGATAGACAGGTTATTTTATTCTTATAAAAAGTATTTAATATTGAGAGCTCTAAATCCCTGAGTAAGATTGTATTGTATTACAGCTGCATTAAACTAACAAAAAGGTTATTAGTGAAGATTGTACATTAACATACTCTGTAATCAATTTAGATAGTTACAATTCTACTTATAGTGACACTTTCAATGTGTCCCAATAACATATTACTAATTTTCATTTTTCCTCCTGTGATTAAATGTTAATTTGAAGGCAATACTAAGCTGCTGCACTATATTTAGTTTTTATAACTTTGATTTCCACCATTTTGGAATAGTTAACAATATCACATTGATGTTAATATCTCGTATAAAGAAATTTATGACTGTTTTGATACTTTTCTCTTAACCCTCAGTAAAATAAAAACATTTAGATAGTCTAGCAAAAATTAGAAAAGGGATGCTGCCACTTTAAAAGCTTCGGTCTCTTTGACATTGCTGGCAGTGTATGGGAACATTAATGCATCTGTCATGATAACAAGCTAAGAATAACATCTAGACATCAAACCGAACACAGAATCCATCTGAAGTGATTCATTCAGATCTGTCTCATTGATTTATTAAATGCAGGGCAACATCTGCAGTCTCACAGAGCCCTTTGGTGAAATTAATGCAAGATCAATTCAAATGGAAAAAAGTGTAAAAGAGATAAATCAAAACACAATTTGCATGCAGTTCCACAATCAGGCTTATTGGATGCAAATGCTCAATTTCCCATCTGAAGTAAATGTGTTTAAATATTGTTTTATCTTTGTAGAATTGTGATCTGAAGTGACAGTAAACCATGAAGGTTGAGATATTAAAAAGGGAAAAGGAAGAAAAAATGTTATCAAAGACCTTTTGAATATGCAACAAGAATACCATTAATGGCTAATTGTTTAAGTTTGGAGAAAATGTTTGCTATCTTTTCTCCAAAAAATATTTTCAATTATGCCTCAATAGAGTGGCTTTTGTAAATATTTGAAATGTATGGAATTGATAAAACTAAATTATGTGTATCTTCACATGCACAAGATAAAGCGTCAGCAGAGATCTAGATTGTCAAATGCCAGCTATGATTAGGGATACTCATAAATATATTTGGCTGAATTTTTAAGACATTTAGAGTTTTCACTAAGACAAAATAAAGTTACTTAATAGCGCATCAAATAATTGAGACTGGATAACTTCTACAAGTACTAATGATATTCTTTGTAAAACCCCATAAAACATTAACATCTCAAGACCATCATGTCCTATATCTCAGCATTCATGAACTATACTTTGAAGATAAGATCATACATGAAAATCCAAAGATTTGTCTTGAATCATTCCTTTAATGTAATACTAATTCCTTAGTAAATAAATGTTTGAGAAAAATATGTTAAAGTAGTTTGATAAATACAAAAAGTGCTGATTGTTGATTGTGTAGAAATACACATTTAAAGTGTATGTACACAATAAAGTCCTGTGTACTGCAACATGACTGGATTGATTTACTTAATATTCCTGATATTATTTCTCTGATAAAAGATAGAGCATTTTTGTCTGTGTAATCACTTTAAATAGACAAGATGACTAACCCATCAACATTATATTACATAAAATGCCTGCTTTTACTACCCATATTAATTTTATAAATATTTTATTATTTCTAAAAATATAATTAATACAAAATATGAAGCCAAGAAAGCAAATGAGTTTATTAACAAAATTGATGTTTCTTAATTTTACTGGAAAGGTAAATCATTAGATTGAAATTAAATTCTGTTATTCTACATAGATCATGAATCAAAAGTATTCAAGAGTAAACATTAAACAAAATTCATCCAGGTTTATAGTAGTCTAGTTTTACAAAACAGTATTAAAAGTCTGGAAATGTCAGTAATCATTCATGTAGAACTATTCTAATATAAAGCACATTTATATCCTGTTTATATCTTAACAAAATAGAAAACAATTGAATCATTTTGAATTCATATTTTTAAAACTGAACTTTATTCATTTGAATTTATGTTGTCATTATGTCTCCAAAGACATTATAAATATGTTTTCTCAATCATCCATTTTTGTTTTTCCCAACATTCATTTAACTATACTATATGTAAGTGACTAAATATCAGTACGCTGATCATAAAATCTGACAATGTTATCGTTATGTTGATAGGTAGACAAAAGTTGATAAGAGTAAATATGTTTATTAACTTTTATATTTAGTGCAGCCAATTTTTAAGTTACTATTTTACTGCTACAAAATATAATCCAGCAATGAAAACCCATTATAAAACTGAGAATTTTAGACACTAGATTTCTCAATCTGCCTATCTGGTGTTTTAAATTCCAAATTTTCTTTTACAAAAAAAGAAACAAAAAATGTTTTGTCAATAAAAACCAAAAAACTAAATGAAGATAATACTTTTCTGATTTGGTTTACAGTGTTTTACTAATCATTTTCATAGTACTTTTCAAATTTCCTCTTACATAAATTTTTGAACTTAGAGTCCAAAGGGAAATATTTTATAACCCTTCAAAATTGCAGTGATGTAAAAAAAATTGCAGTGATGTGAAGTTTAGCTTACATAACACAATAATAAATGGTCAAGCAATTTAGTCATAGTATTCTCTCGTAGTTGGAGCAAATATTATTTCTGAACTTTTGAGTGAAAACTTTAATAGTTCAGTAATTGGCTTGAACAAAATAGTTAATTCAAGCTTTAATGTAAAGCTCTGGTTGTGACTGTCAGTAATATCAAAGAAACAATCATGTACATTAATCTAATTCATTCACATTTCTATAATGCAAATTAATTAATGAAAATGTTCACTGAACCAAATCATGATGCAACTTGTGGCAATATGTTAAGGAGTATAAAAGTAACAAATTTAAATGGTCCATCTTGTGTAATCT
The DNA here is from genome assembly GCA_002564305.1 of Octomys mimax. Classification (NCBI taxonomy): domain Eukaryota; kingdom Metazoa; phylum Chordata; class Mammalia; order Rodentia; family Octodontidae; genus Octomys; species Octomys mimax. The sequence goes on along the minus strand of NDGM011180033.1, from coordinate 10,979 downwards.
AGAATAGCACAAAAACATAAAATACCCTTAGGTTGTGACATGTAGTCTCCTGAACATACATGACAGAGAAGGACATGAATGTTTATTATGTAGGAAAACAAAATTGACAATGACACTATTACAAATAGGCCTTTCATTCAACAGTATATTATGAAAATTTATTTTTCAGGAGATGAGGATCAATCTTTTTCTTCAAGTAAAACTAGTGTGGGAGCATTTCATCTCTAAATAAATACTTTTCTCTTGTATTTCCTTCCTCTAACCTTTTAGCTAGAAAAACTAAAAGGAGCATGAGTTTTGCAGGACAATCCTCTTTGGTTATTCCTGTAACACCTTCTCTATTATCTTTCCTTCATTCTATGGCTTCATTCTGCTCTGTTCCTATATTTTTTCTCTCTTGCTGACCAAGAGTCATCTACTTTATGTTATCAGTGTTATACCTCTTCCCTTTTACATCCTTCACTTTAGGATTCACTGAATTAAAAAGCCATAGACACAATGGTGATTTAAACACTGATTACAAATTTGATTTAAAAATACATATTTTGAAATGATTTAAGTAATATTTTTATAAATAATGTTATCAATAATCACAAAACACTATTAATATGCATTATCATATATCCTAATTTTAACAAGATGACTTTCAGTGATTTTGCATTAATAAAATTAGGTGGTGTCCTTTTGTGATTATTTTTTCTAGAAATTGGTTTCTTTTTATATCTAAATGTTGCAATCTAAGAATGTTTTTATTAATGTTTTCATCTTCTTTTATGGATTCCACTCATATGATATAGTTCATAAAATTTATAATATATTGATACAGTTATAATTATTAAAATGCATGTAATAAATAAGAGACTCAAAGAAAAAAGGCAATAGGAGGCACATGTATCATATCATACATGTGTTTTCCTGCATATTTAATATTTCTCTATTACCTTTATGCATGCACACAAAAGCAATTCAAGCAAAAAAGTTGGCTAAGCAAATGCTATGATAAAGAGTAAATAAAATTTAGTTACATAAAAATAACAACAAAACATATTATAACAGGGTCCAAAATTACTATATTACCATCTGCCTCTCAGTGCAGAGCAATTTATCATTCTTCCCATAAGTAGCTCCAATAAAAATTAATTAAGGAAAAGTTTCTATTTAGATAAGAAAGCATCAAAATCATAATTGCATACTAATCTCTTTATTTTTAAGACAAAATTCAAGATTTTCTTGGGAATGTGTAAAATAATTATGGAATACAAATAAGTCAGTAATTACTGTTCACTATGAATGGGCATGTGTAAGAGGGGAATGGAGGAAGAAAGAGAACAGAGGTTAAGGAAGTACAGAGGAGGGTAAAAAGAGAAAAGGACGATATATTTCAGTCCAATTAAATGTAACTGTTTGGAGATGATAATTAATTAGATAGTCCGTGTCAAAAGTCATTTGTATCCTTTTGCATTTGTGTATTGTAAAATGTTTTGTGGTTAAAATAAAAATTTCCTTCTATCCTTACAATCCATAACTGTTCACTTTATTGAAGGAGCCCATTATTCTTTGTGTTTTAAGGCCACTTATAATTTTTTAAGAAAAGCTGACCTAATAAAATGGATTTGTAAGCCTTAGAAATGAATGGAGGAATGGTTATATGGACAGGTTCCTGTACAGTTGCCAGAAAACAGACAGTCACAAGGAAAATGAGAAGTTTCCTTCGTAAGCTCTGTACCATTATCTTATTGTAACAGTGAACTACTGTTTGTCCACAAGTTGTCAGTACACTTCAACTATATAGCAATTTGGATTTTACAACCAAAGTGACAACTGTGTTAGTTTTGGTTCATCAACCTAGAGATTTCAACATTTAAAGTTCCATGGTGAGATGGTGTAACTAAGCAGAAGTTATTTGCAAAACGATAAACAGTAGTGGTGTTTTACAAAATCCTTTTCTCCTATTAATTTGGTTATGGTGATACTTGGTTGGTATGTCAATCTCATATGCCAAATATGTACTTTCCTGAGACTTAACTAGACTAAAAATGAAATAAACAGTAAGAGGACTAATTCACAGGCACTAAAATTGTAAAATAATCCTGAATATATTTTATTTTCTAATTTACTGAAAACATTGGACACAATTTGTTTTGAATATGCAACTGGACATTTATTCTCCAATGTACCCCTAAACCGATATGAAAGCAGCACATTTACAAACAGGGAAGCTGGTCATCATCATTTAAAGAATCTTCTCTCAGAAGGAATGGCATCCCTCCAAATGTTTTCACGGGGAGCACTTGGCATAGCTGAGAGCATCCTGTTTTGAAAATCTACTAACTCTTACATCAATCTTCAACCTAGTCCCAGACCCCTTGTTTCATGCTTTACATTTCCCTATGTAGATAACCCAAAAGGGATGGTCTCAGGAAAGTGACGTTTGTCCTGCCTTTTTACAAAAATATGTGTCTATATTACTGTATGTTTCAGGGAGTTTTTGCATAACTGGTATGAGTATAAGTTCTTACAGCATTTGCATACATGAACAAATACACACTTATCTATAATAACAAAAACAACAACACACGTCCACACACACTATCACAACAATCACACAGGATAAGGATTGAATCACCCTCTGGGATGGATTCTGAACTCCTGATCCTTGCATTCCTCAAATGCTGTGTTCTGGGATACAAATTTAGGAGCCTATTCTACAGCCAGCCAGCAAGTCAGCCAAGCCACCACAACCACTATCATCATCACCACCACCACCATCATCAACACCTGTACCCCTAGAAAGCCCTTGGTGTCCTTCTTCAAGAGAAATCTATTAGACCCATACAGCCACAAAAGAACAGGAAAGAGAACCTAAGAAAGAAATTAACAAATAACTATAGGCATCCAAAAGCCACGCACGATATGGGCAAAGGGATGAAAAGTTTCAGGAAAGGACTACAAAACTAAAGTTTTTGCGGGACATTTTTAGACCCAAGCCCTACCACTGAACATGGACTAGAAGAGACCAACAATCAATGAGTCCTTCTAGGTTTTTTTCCCACATGAATTTCTACCTTGAAGAGGCGAACTAGTTAAGATTAACTCTTACAAATTTGATGAGGGTGATGAGACATGCAGAAGAAGGCAAATGGGCTAAGAGCACGGAACAAGTAAAGAAAATAATGTCTCACCTGGCACTGGTGCAGTCGGTGAACAAAGTTTCAAAGTCTTTCCTGGTTATAAGTTTGCAGCGGTTCACCCCGGGCTGAATCGCCCCCAGCCCACGGAGGATCCGGACCTGCTCCACAGTACACACTACTGGGGATATGTCCAGTCTCTTCAGTTTGGTGTACACTGTGTGCAACCCTCCCACCAGGTGCTTGAGAAAAAGATCAAAGACTTGCGGCAGACAGATCAGTTCCTGACCGTCCATCAGGAAGGAAGCCACCTTCGCTCCATGCATGTCGACCATTCGGCACTCGTTGGTGTTGGTGTTGCCACTGCCTCCACTGCCGCTACCGAACCCGCCACTGCTGTGGCTATTGGCCATGAAGCTGCTGATTATATTAGGCGTGAGGTGAGGGGGCTCTCGCGGAGTCGAGTACTGTGGTTCTGCTCGAAATAAGCCCCCCGGGACGCTGGTGCCGCTGGAAGTTACAGAAATCACCGGAGGTGCAGAGACAGCCATGGTAACTCTGTCTTTTTATCTTGGGTCCTCGGGCTCTCGCTTTCTCACCCCAACTCCTCTAGATCCCCTCACTCACAACTCCTTCACGCTCGTTCCGTCTGTGGCGTGATCTAGCTTTCTCTGAACTGTTAATAACTTCCCAGCAGCCAGGTTCAAGATAAAGCTCAACCACCACCCAGCAAACAGTGAGCTGCCCCGACCCTTGGCGGCCTGAGACCCCACCCTCAACACACCCCCTCCGGAGACTGGCAGCGAACTCCAGCCAATGGGCCCCAACCCCTCAGCGACTGAGCGATCCGAATGGCTGCTTCCGATGAGGAGGTGGAGACTCTCTTGCCGGCCTCTGACCACCTGAGGCAGTTCAAGGCGCTCTAGTGAATGGAATCTAAAGCGGCAGTGCAGTGCGTAGCTTTTTGGCTCACAGTCTGACGAAAGAACGTCCATTTGTCACGCAAAGATCTCATACTACACTATGCTACAAACCCGTCTGCTCTGCGCAACACTAATATACAGTTAGGAGCACAAAGCAGGACACTTAAACGTCTACCCATCTCCTTTCAGCCACTAGAATGTGACGTCCAAGTTCCTTCGAGAAAAGTGAACTCGCAGGTACAATTCCAAGTACACAATGCTCCCAAACTCTGTCAGAGCTAATGACTGGCTTCACCTAGCTTCTAGAAGAAAAATTCCGGTGAATTTACAAGTAAACCAACTCAGCTGCCCTCCAGGCCACCTAGAGCATTTGGAGTTAATTCTTGCAGATTCAACATTGGCAGAATGAAAGTGTCCTTTCAGATGGAACTGAGGCAAGTCAGAGTTGCTGGTCGCAGTTAACCCGCTCCTACCTTCTACTTTTACTTGCAGGAAACTGGATGAGCCTGTGAGTACTTTAGGAAATAAGACTTAGCTCATGAATGCAAATGGATGCCTTAATTACAGCATTGGCACCACTGTCCTAGTGCAGACAGGGCTTTGTGTGCCACTGTCCCTCAGTCTCAATATTAGCCTGCCTTACCTACCTGCCCATATCCCTCCCGCTAAAATATATTGGAAAGTTTCTTTAATAACTCAAAACAGCCACAACAGAATATAAGGAAAAGGTAAAGGTTTTCCCTTTTAAATACAGCATTTTCTTCTTTCACCTGTTGGCTTTGAAAGTCCAAATGATTAGAGCACTCCATGTAATTTGATTCCTTTTCCCACAGTTGCAAACTGCCACAAACTTATTAAAACAGTTCATAGTGAAAAAAAAATGTCTAAATAGGGTACATTCCAAAGGAAAGACATGTTGCTCCACGCAGCATAAGGTGGTTAGACGATTGTGTCAAAGTTGTATCAAGGAGCTTTAATCAAATCTCCTTTCCTGTGTTCCTCTCCTCTAGAAGCTAAAATTCAGTAAGTGAAACCCAGTCTTCATTTATTTATAAAACATTACCAACTACATAGCTAATGCAAATTCTCTGATATTCTTTCAGAATATAAATATTTTTAGAAATTTAGTGAATTTGATTCCACCCTAATGCCACTTAGCTCTATAAAAGAATAATGGCTAAACTTTTTCTACTCCCGTAATAAATTATGAAGGTGCTAATTTGGATTTTTCTGCATTTTTCTGAAACATATTTTTCCTTTTGCCACTTCATCAAGCATGTATTTATCTCTCTTTGGAGGATGAATATGATAAACCAAGATACATAAATGGAAATTCTACACTGAAACCCATTAATGTATATAATTACTATGGGTTAATTTTGTAAATACCAACCTTAGAATCCTATTTCAATTTTAAATTATATAAGATCAAAGTGCTAAGATAAAAACTACTTTTGGAAAACAGCAGTAAATCACAACAACTACCAGATTAGATGGGAATGTATGGAGCCACAAATATTTTTAAGGGAATCACATGAGATTTGGTATGTTACTGCAGTTCTTGAAAGAAAATAAAGTGCAAACAAGGACAATTGTGAAGAGATAGCTGAAACAGAAAAGCTTCAACAAAAAGCAGTGAGTAATCCTCCCCGCTCAAAATTTGTTCAACATGTGTTTTGACAGAAATGCTTATTAAAGTATATGGTGAAACAATTTGACTCTTACAACACATTGTGATTAAAATTTCCAGGTGATTTAATATGATATAAAAGAAAGTCTAATTTCAAAAAAATCTAACTGTATTAAAAGTCCTAGGGCTGGCAAGATAGCTCAGTGGACTAAGTGCCTGCTTAGCCAAGCTCAGGGACAGGGTTTGATCACTGGTACAACAGGCTGCACTGGCCCTGCACCCAGGTGTGCTGAGCTGGCTACTGATACTGGGTGTGGTGGAGCATACCTGTAATCCCAGCACTGGGGAGGGTGAAAACAGAAGGATCACTATGAGTCCAAGCTGCATAGTGACACCCTGTACCAAATACATGAATTTTTTTAAAAAAATAATAATAATTCTAAACATAAACTACTCCCTATAGATTCCTCCAACCAATTGATCTATGCATTTTGTTCACAGTATGATTTGTTGTTTTCAAAAATAGAACCCCATGCAAATATTTTGATGTTTCAAATTGTAAGAATACTGAAATATTCATTTGGACTATAATTATTTTTATATTAGAAATAAGCATTTTGAACCTTTTAGAATCATGAGTTAAATGTCTTATTATTTAATGTTCTCTGTCAAGATTATAAGAAAATTTTAAGTTTTAGGAGATATTAAGGTTTAAATTCGAGTGGAAATCTTAGAACTGAAATTGGCCAGTGATCATTGAAGAGTCAAAGCTTTTTATTCTCAAAAGACCCTTTGTTTCATTGCTAGAAATTTTCCCTTTACAGTCCTCTAGACAACAAACTTGATAATGTGCTTAAGTGATACTTGTAAATTTAAAGACTTAGTCATCTAGATCTGAGACTCCAGGTGTTGTTGCCTTAGGTTCTCTTTATTATTTGAGTACTCCATTTCTATTACTGCTATTTCTGTTATTATGTATGCTTTGAGAGTGTTGTAATCAGAGTTTGCAAGTGGAAGAATTTAAACCAACATACATAATTTATAGGATTATTTTATAATAGTCACCCAAAGAGTCAAGTTCAAAAGAATGCAAGAAATCTGTCCACACACTAAAGACCAAAAGAATCCAGCTAAGGGTCTGGATCCCATGACAATGTCCTGCATGAGTTCAGTGGAAGACCTAGAGCCCATAACAATGTCCCACTATGAGTCCAGTTGGATACCTAAAGCTCAAGACTATGTCTCAAGCAAGTCTGTTTCACGAATCAGTGTTGTGAAGACACAAAGGTCCATGTGGAAGCTAGAAAGTCTGTGCCAGTGGGACTAAAGATCTGTGGCAGCAAGCTGAGGGATCTGCACTAGAGCCAGGAAGCAAAACTCAAAGTAAAGAACAGAGGTCCGCTGAAAAGTACCACAGCCATCTGTAGGACAATGAGGTCCTGAGCTCCTTCAATAATAACAGCAAGAATCATATCAGGAAAGCCACCATAACAGGTTCCTCCAAGAGAACCAACAGTACCCAAGAGACCCAACATGAGCCTAATAACACCATTCCAATTCTTTTATTTTGTTGGCTAAAATCCACAGGTGGGCCTTCCATATCCAGAAACACACTGACTCGGTTCAACTGTGTTTTACAATTTGACCACCAGTTGTCAATCCACCACAGATGCTAAGAAAAAAAAAATCCACATGGAGAGTTTATTTGTATCCCTTTTAAATTTAAGTATCTTCCATGAGCCTAACCTATTTCTAAATAAGACTAGATTTCTACAAAGCCAGAGAAAGCCTTGCATACCAATACTCTGCAAGTTTGGAATTACATGAAGCACTATAAAGTATTAAAGGCTGCAATAAACATGGTGCACATGTAAGATGAGATACACTGAAGTAAAACTAAGAAAATATCAAAGGTTTGAGAATTAATACCAGACAAGAGCCAACAACCACAACAAATATGAATAAAACTAGTGCAAATATGGTATCTATATCATATCTCATCAGAACATGAAGTTTTACGTGCTAATTCCAATGGAATGATTTGAGACAAGTGTAGCTTCTTGTACATGGACATAAACTTACTATAAACTTACTAGCCTTAATCAGCAATTTACATTTTTATCTAACATAATTTGGAAAACATTTCTTAAGAGGCAAGAAGGGAAATTGGAGAAAAGCACATAGAACCCATTTAAATCATATAATGAGAAGCAGTAGCTGATGAAAGTGAAAGGGAGGATGGTATGCACTCTAAATTTGGAGGAGAATTAAACTGTGAATATAGGGAAAATTTCAACTTTGACATAGTGAAATTAAGACATCATATATATATATATATATATATATATATATATATATATGCAAGACAATGCAGACTGAAAAATGCAGAGTTATTATTTGAAGGGGCTAGTTTTCTGATTTTTTTTTCGGAACTGGGGATTGAACTCAGACCCTCGCACTTACCAGGGAAGCGCTTATTCCACTGAGCCATCTCCCTGGCCCCAGGGCTGGTTCTCAAAATGAACATCCAAGGAAACACCAAGATAATAAATGGAATCATTTGAAATCCTCAGCCAACTGATTTAGCAACTTCTAATATGGCCTCTACTCAGAATCTACTAGGAGCCCTCTAAGTTTCATTATTAGAGAAACAATGAAATTATTGGGCAAAGCAATAAATGTGAAATAAAGCATTCATGAAACTAAGGAGTTAATTGGTTAATGCTTATAGGTGTTTATCATACTCAATATTTTATAGGAAACTGGCTATAAAAAGATATTCTTGGACATAATAAGTTCTATTTTAGCTATAATATTAAATTGAAGATGGATTCCAAGGCAAAGGTGGAAAAGAGGAGCCATCAGAGCAAGAGAATTAGGCAAAATCCAAGGAGTAATGGCTAAATTCAGATGGTCAAAGAAAAAAAAAAAAACTTTTCTGATTGAAATACAAAAATATTAATTTTCAAATTACTTATAAAATATAACACTTAGCAAATTGTAACCAATGATACCACATACAGAATTGTCCTAGGGAAAAGCTATGTTTCTTTTAAATACTAGCCATACTTCTCTATTATCTCCTTTAAAATTTAGAATGATTTTTTGTCTTTTTTTCTTTTTTTTTTCAACAGTAGGTACTGAATTCAGGGCTTCAGGAATACTAGACAAATTACATCTTGATGATTTTTGTGTCCTTTCATTTTCTATCCTTTCCCCTCCATCCATCTCTTGACCTATTTCATTTTAACTTTTAGTATTTCAAGTATTATACGCTACAATACTTAATGTTTATGTCACTTTTACTAGGTTGGTAAATGTACATACACACTTTATTTCCTTTTTCATCTCTTTTCCCACTCCCTATTCCCTATCTTTTGATACTCTTCCCATTTGAGAAAGATCAATTTCCTTACTTCCTATCATTTATCTTTTATTTTGCTCTTTATTTATTTTTGTATTTCTCACATAAGTGAAATCATGAAATACTTAAACTTGTGTATCTAATTTATTATACCCAACATTATTGTCTCAACATACACCCATTTTTTCTCCAAATACCTCAAGTTTATGCCTTTTTATAGCAGAGATAAACTCCATTGTACATAAATACCATATTTTCTTTATCCATTCATCTCTTAGAGGACAAAACCTGCTTCCAAGATTTAGCTATTATGAGCTGTGCTGCTATGAATATGGGTATTCATGTATCACGATTGTGTGATGTCCAACTTTTTCAGGAAGATACCTAGTAAGGGATAGCTTGGTTGAATGCAATTTCTAGTCTGTTTGCTAAAGAACTGCTACACTGATTTCCAAAGTTCTTGCATTAGTTTACATTATCACCAACTGTAAAAGAGTTCCATTTTTCCTGCAGCCTCAAAACCATTTGTTATTTATTGATGGTCATTTTTTCTGGGGTAAGATGTAATCTCAATGTTTTTTAATTTATGTTTCTCTACTGGCCAGTGATTGAGTGTCTCAGTTACTTTTGTCTTGTTGTTGGGACAAAATACTGACTACAAGAATGAAAGAAGGAAAGGTTTATTTAACTCACAGTTGGTGGAGGTTTCAGTCCATAATCACTGGGGCCAAGGCAGAGTGGCACATGGCAGAGGGCAGCAGTTCATGGCAGTGGAAATCAGCAAATGAGCAAGAGCAAAAAGGTAATAGTAATGGCAGCAGCAGTAGTGACAGAGGCAGAGAGCAAGCCTCTCTCCCTTCCTTATATTGCTTTCAGGCTATCTGCCCCAGGCTGGGTTCAACACACACACCCATTATCCCAGCATTGGACCACAGAGTCTAGAAACCCACCCCAGTGACTACATGAGGCTTTGGGGGAGCACTTATATACAAACCATAACAATGGCATTGCTTCATATATTTATTGGCCATTTGTATTTCTTCAGTGAAGTGTCTGTTCATTTAATTGGCCCATTCTTGAGTGGCTCTTTTATTTGGGGGAGTTTAGTGTATTTGAGTTCTTCATATATTCTAGATATTAATCTGAGATGGATCTGGAAAACTTTTTTCTCATTCATTCTATGCATAGTTTTTCACATTGTTGGTTGCTTCTTTTATTATGAAAAATTTTTAATTTGATATGGCTCCATTTGTTGATTGTTAGTATTGTTTCTTATGTAACCAGGATTTTATTCAAAAAGTAGTTACCTATACCTATTACTCCAACATATTCACTTATTTTGTTTTCCAGTAAGGTCTTTCTGTTTTAACATGTAGTTCTTCAATCCATTATTATTTTATTTTAGTACATATTTTAGTACATGTTGAAAGATATGAGTCTACATTCCATATTCTGCAAGGGGACAGCCAGATTTCCCAGCACCATTTATTATAAAGGCTGCTTTTCCTGCAATGTATGCCTTTTGTTTATTTGTCAAAGATCAAATAATTGAATGTGCTTGGAGATGTGTCTTCATCTTCTGTATTCTTAACTGTTCAAATTCAAGCCACAAGCCACTAAAATTTCAGTTGGAACTTTCGAATCCTATTGAGTTCCCTTCAACAGCTCCTCCAATTCTTTTCTACTCTTTGCGAGGCAGCCTCTTCTTCCCTCTCATCAGCTGCTGCTTTTCCTTATGCATTATTTTGGGACAAAATGATTTTGTAGAAGATTAAAAACCTCTTTTCTCATTTATATCCCCCTTTTTTGTTTAGTTTTGTCAGCGATTGCTATTCCATTGCTATTTAAATATTGTAGGTGCATGAATTCAACAAAATAATCCAATATAGTCCAGTAGTCCATAACAGTAGTGGGTTATCTGTAGGACTGGCAAT
>NDGM011180028.1:0-10099 GCA_002564305.1 Octomys mimax | reverse complement strand
AGAAAATATTTCAAAATCAAATATCTGATATAACGCTAGCATCAGGGCTGGGGAGACAGCTCAGTGGACTAAGCAGATGCTTAGGCAAGGGCAGAGACTGGAGTTTGATCCCTGGCACCACATGCCCCACCAGCCCCATGCTCAGGCCTGCTGAACCAGCCACCGAGAACAGGCATGGTGATGAATGCCTATAACTCCAGCGCTGGGGAGGCTAAGACAGGAGGATGACTGTGAGTAGGATCTGTGTAACCAGACCCTGTATCAAACAAATAAATGAATAAATATTTTTTAAAAAGGAAAAAAAAACTCCAATGATATAAGTGACCATAAGTACATGAAAAGATGTTCAACACCACTAATCATTAGGAAAATGCACATCAAAACTACAGTAAGATGCCACTCCACACCTACTGAGATGGTTAGTATTATGAAACAAAACAAATAAAACAGAAAATAATTGATGTTCATAAGAATGTAGAGAAACTGGAATTATGAGCACTGTTGATGAGAAAGCAAAGTAGTGCTGCCACCTTGGAAAACAGTATAGAAAGTTATTTTTAAAAAGTTATCATGTTACCAAATGATCACACTTCTGGGTATACATGCAAAAGAATTAAAACACGGACTCATATTTATGTGCCCATATTTCTAGCAATAGTATTCCCAAAAATCAAAAAGTGTAGCCAATCCAAGTGGAAATTAACAGATGGGTAAGGAAAACATGGCATAGAAATACAATGAAATATTATTCAGGCTCTAAAGGAAGGGAATTTCGACACATGCTGCAACATGGATAAACTCTGATGACATTATGTTAAGCAAAATAAGCCAGTAACGAAATGGTGAAGACAGTACAATTCCATTCATGAGTACATAGACAAACAGAGACAGAAAGTAGAATAGTGATTTCCAAGGCCTGGAGGGAGAAAGGAATAGGAGTTATTGTTTAATAGGTACAGATTTTCAGTTTTGCATGACAGAAAAAATTCTAGAGATGTATTTATAAAAAATGATATTGTAGGATTTCACTTTCAGAATGCCAGTATGAGTAGCTATATATATATATATATATATATATATATATATATATATATGAAATAAGCATAATTAAGTGTATGTATGTGTATTGCTGGCTGTTGAACCTAGGCCCTTGTGGATGAGCTACATTCATAATCCCTGGAACTTTTTTGTGTGTGTGTGTGTATTTTAGGACAGGGTCTACAGGGTCTCACTGCATAGATGGGACTCGTAGTGATCCTCCTGTTGACGGCCTCCCAACTGCTGGGATTACAAGTGTGTGACTCCACACCCATTCTCAAGGGCCATTTCAGTGTGCCCCGGGGGCGGGGCTGGCATGGCAGGCCCAGAGATCGAACTCCTGGCCTAAGCAGGTATTTAATCTGCTGAGCTATTTGGCCGACCCTTGGAACTTTTTATTTTTAAAAAATTCTCTAAGATTTTTCCTAAGAGCATATTGAAAATTAAAAAATATTTGTTCAAGAAAATCCACCAAAATTCAGTAAGAATTGCAAGAGTTCACAGCATTTGAAACAGATCTTGGGCCAGGAAGATAGCTCAGTGGTATAAGCACCTCCCTGGCAAGCATAAGGTCCCAAGTTGGATCCCAGGTATTTAAAAAAAAAAAAAACCCATCTGCTAAAACAGATATTTCCTGACTGCCCTAATTCCAGTTCAGCATGAAAAAAATTCAACAGCAGGTGAGTACAGCTCTGAACATAGTCTCAGAGACAGAAAGTAGAACAGTGGTTTTCAGTGTCCCAATGACCCTCATGGCAATTCCAAAAGCATGGAAGAACAGAAGGGAGCAGAAGGGCATTTAACAAAATAATCATGAAAAAGTTCCCAGAGTTGATTAAAAATTATGCATTCCAAAAGCTCAACAAACTGCAAATAGAATGAACACAAAGAGATGCATACGCAAATGATAGCAAAAACACTGAGCAACAAAGACAAAGGGAAACTCTTTGAAACATCAACTGAAAAAGTTTATCATTTACAAGGAAATCCCGGTAAGATTAACCCCTACTTTCTATCAGAAACAGTACAGACCATAAAACAGTGGAATGACATATTCAACATGATCAAAGAAAAAACTGTTAACTGATGAACCTACACTCAGTGAAAGTACACTTCAAAAATGAAAAAGAAGCGAGTCATTACTAAATAAACAAAACCTTAGAATGTGTGACTAACAGACCCAATTTACAAGAAATACTCAAGTAAATTCTTTAGGCTGAAAGCCAGCAATCTCAAACAGTAATGCTAATTCACATGAAAAACAAAGAACACCAGTAAATTGATTGTATAATTAGGAAAGAGAATAAAAAAAAAAATTTCATCCTTTTTACCCTTAACTGATTTTGGAAACAATTGTATAAATCCTTTATGAATATACATGCAAAATTTCTAAATGAAATTTAGGTATGAAAAACTGATAGATAACAATAAATAATATTATATATCATGACCAAGTTGGTTTGTCCCAGGAACACAAAGTTAATATCTGAAAATCAATTAATGTAATACATTTTATCAACAGAATAAAGGAAAAAGACTGCATAATTATTGCAATAGGTGTAGAAAAAATTAACAAAATCCATCACCCTTTCATGATAAAGTAATCTGGAATTCCACATCTAGAAGAGACAAAAATGTAGGTCTATTCATAAGCTAGAACAAAAATATTAACAGCAATGCTATTTATAAAAGTCAAAAAATGAAGACAACCAAATGTTTACCAGTGTACGAATAGAGAAATGATAGTAATATATCCATACAATGAAATATTACTTGTCAACAAAAACACATTATATACTAATAATGTTATACCATAAACAATTTTGAAGACCTGATGAGTAAAAGAAGCCAAGCACAACCACCATATACTGTAAGATTCCAGTCATATAAAAAGTTCAGAATAGGAAAGTCTCTGCCATGCTTTGTGTCTAGGAGTCCCCCAAAGCCTCATGTAGTCATGGGGCAGCTTCTGGAGTATGTGATTGATTATTGTGCCTAAGGATGCTGCACCTGCCCTGGAGCAGGTAATTTGCATTACAATGTAAGGTTGGGAAAGAGGCTAGCTAGCTGCCTGCTTCCACTCCTTTTGCTCTCTGCTCTTTGCCACTGCCATGAAATGTTGCTCTCTGCCATGTGCCACTAGAGGCCTTGGAGTCAGATGAGTATGGTCTGAGACCTCCAGTAACTGTGAGCTAGATAAACATTTCCTTCCTTCATTTTAGGTGTCAGGTATTTGTCCCAGCAATGAGAGAAGAGTGACTGAGACAGTCTCTATGGGCACAAAGTAGATTGTAATTGCCTAGGGTTAGAATGCATGGAAGGATCTGGAGGTGATAGCTGAAGTGCAGATGGTGTTGGGGTGTATTAGTTCTATGTTACTATAGCAAAAACCTGAGGCGATCAACTTGGAAAGGGTCTGTCTTGGCTCACAGCTGGGTGGCTCCTGGCAGTGGCTGGTTGGCCTTGTTTCTTTGGGCCTCTCACGCACATTGTGGTAGAAGCACAGAGCAGAAGCAGGGGATGGGGCAGAGCTAAGCTGCTCACTTCTTGGCTGGGAAGCAAACAAGAGGAAGAGAAGAGACCTGGATCCCACAGAAGACAGCCCCTGGGGACTTGATCACTGCACACTGGGCACCACCTCTTAGAGTCTCCACCATCTCCAACAATGTCACACTGGCAGAGAGCATTTACTATGTGGACCTTGGCAGTGGCCACTTAAAATACAAACTACAGCAGAACATGATAAATAGTCCCTAAAAGCAATTATCTTAATGTTTGCATAATTCTGAATATGCAAAGAAACTCTTCAATTTGTATAATTTAAATGAATTAATGATCTCATAAACTATTGCAAAAAGTTTATTGTATGTGTCATGGCATTTATCTCCCAAATACTTTAGGATGCATCTACTAAAAATGGCTGCTAAGAGTTCTATATAAGTGGTGCTCTTCTCTGATTCAAAGCTTCAATTTTTCTCGTGTGTGGATCTGTGTGTGCATTTTTGCACATATGTGTATTATTGTGGATATAAGGTCACATCTCAGACCTGTCACAGTTTTAAAGTCAGCATCCACCAAAACTTTCCATAAGCAGATCTAAGACATAGTGCAGAAGCTTATTCAAAAGACTGGTAGAGCTAGGAACTAGATTTTCTCTAGTTGGGTCTGCCCCAGTTTAGTTCGTGCAAAGAAATGAGATAAGAAGTAATGAGTAAGAGGGTCTCTTCTGTTGCCTAGCAGAAAGGCTTTACACCTGGAAGTGCCTTTCCCTTATTCCTACCAGCTAAGGGAACCTTGTCCTTGGAGGACTTGTACTGGAGATGATAGAGATACTCAGCCTGAGTTCCTGAATACAGGTGGGGCGAGTCACCTGCTGAGGCACAACACATGCCTTGAACTTGTACTTCAGTGAAAGAACAAACCATTGTCTCTGTGACTTGCTGAATTTGTGTTTCATTTGCTACAGTTGGCAATACTACTTTCACTAATATAGCAGTCTCTGGACTCACAAAGAGCAAGCTGCTCTTCTGTATTGTTGCATTCTGTCTTCCACATATAATTCAAGGAACTAAATCCATTCCCTGGAGCTATGACTCCTAGGGCTCATCAATTAGCAGGCGTCTTAGTTACTTTGCTCATTGCTGAGACAAAATACCCAACACTCACAAGTTAAGGGAGGACAGGTCTATTTAATTCACAGTTTGTAGAGTTTTCAGTCCACCATGGGTTGGCTGTAAGGCAGGGAGGCATGGAAGACAGGCACAGCAAAAGAGAAATGGTCTTGGTGAACAAAAGGTAGCAAAGCAAATAGGAAAATAGGAAATATTTTAAGTCTCCAAAATAGGAAAAATTTTAAGTCTGAACACCGTGCCACCAGTCCCATGCTTGACCTCTTATGACAAGTTGGGGTCAAAAGGCAGGTGCACAAAATACTCATTCGAGTATGCTATATCACATTCAAGCATTACACACCTTCTACACATGTGCCTAGATTCTCCTACACAAGGACACCCTCTGTTTTAGTTGTTCCTTCATTGCCAGGACAAAGTGCCTGATACCTGCAACTTAAAGAAGGAAAGGTTTATTTTGACTCACAGTTTGTAGAGGTTTCAGTCCATAGTCAACTGGCTTCTGGGTAGGATGGCATGGCAGAAGGATACAACAGAGGAGAGTTATTCATAGTACGGCGAACAGGAACCAGACAATGAAGGGAGTAGGAAGCGACAAAGCCTTCCCGGCCATGCCCCTGGGGATACACCTCTTCTGACCGGATCCCATCGCCCAATACAAGGCCAGCTGTAAGCTCCTTAGTGCACTCATCTGCTGATGATAATGAAGACCCCCTAACCTGATCTAATCACACCCCAAAAGCCTACCTATGAATGTGTGAGGCTTTGGGGGTATATCGAGATAGAAAGCATAACACCCACTTATAGCAATAAAACAGTTCTTTTTTAGCCACACCCCAGGTGTCTTCCTTATTTTGATGTTTACTTATTCTCTGCTCTGTGGCGTTAAAATGTTAACAATATAACGATGATCCCAAACAGCCAGACTGTCTCTGTGGGTACTGAGACGGTGACTCCTTTTTTTTTTTAATTAAATTTTATTTTATTTTGAAAAGTAAAAACAGAAGCAAAAACAAATAGAAGAGGACTAGTGAAGTAGCTCAGCAGACTAAGCACTGGCTTGGGCAAGTGCAGGGACTGGAGCTCAATCCCTGGCACCACATGCTGCACCAGCCCTGCACTCAGGCACACTGAGCAGGCCACTGACACTGGCTGTGGTGGCAAATGCCTGTAATCCCAGAGCTGGGGAAACTGAAAACAGGAGGATCACTATGAACATGAGCTGCATAGTGAGACCCTGTACCAAATACATTAAAAAAAAAACAAAACAAAAAAAAAAAAAAACTGTTGTTCAGGTTAGCAGATACAATTATGCAAGATTGGAAAGATAATTGAATATTAACGCTCTCAAGAAATCATAATTTTTTCCTTGTCTTTTTCTAAAATTTGTTTTGAAAAGAGTATAATAATTTATAGGACATTGGAAATGGTACACATTTAGAAGATCAAGATGAAAGATATTCAACAACAGGTTTTGTATTACACATTGCTGATCTGATGTAGTTGCTCAAATCACAGATATCAGCCTACAGAGCTGGCCAGGGTGAAAATTCTAAACATTAACTACTATTTTCAAAAAAAAATTTTTTTTTTGTTGAACTCAGACCCTTGTGCTTGCCAGGGAAGCGCTTATTCTACTGAGCCTCTTGTCGAGGCTATTTTCAAAAATCTGATGTAAATTATTAGTACAATCATCTCAACCAGCCTATATATATACTTGCATGATTTCCTCTCTTCCTTGTTTCCTATCTTTTCTCCTTTCTCTCATCTTTGTTGTTTAATCCTTAAGTTCAGTTTTTTCATCTTATTATATCTATTATGTCTCTCATGTTTTATTTATTCTTTCAGGTCCTTACACTAGGGAGACAATACAATATTTGCACATGTGGGTCTGATTTATTTCACTTATGAGTATAGCCTCTATTTACTTATTTTATTTTTGGTGGAATTGGGGATTGAACTCAGGCCCTTGCGCTTGCCAGGGAAGCACTTATTCCACTGAGCCATTTCCCTGGTCCTGAGTCTAGCCTCTAGTTGCATCCACTTACCTATAAAGGCTTCAAATTTTTCTTTCTTTATAGCTGAGTAGTACTCTGTTGTATTAAAATATCACATCTTTTTCATCCATTCCTCAAGTGATAGATATTTTGGCTGTTTCCAAGATTTGGCTATGACAAATTGTGCCGCTATACACATGGGTGCACATGCAACACTATGGTATGATGTTTTCAGTTCTTTTAGGAAAATACCCAGGAGAGGAATAGCTGGATTGAATGAGATTTCCAGTCCTAGTTCTTTGAGGAGTCTCCACACTGATTTCCATAGTGATTGTACCAGACTACATTCCCACCAGCAGAGGAGAAGGGTTTCTTTTTCCCCACAGCCTCTCCATCATTTGTTATTAGTTGATTTCTTTATGATAGCCATTATTTCTGGGGTGAGATGGTATCTCAATGTTGTTTTAATTTGCATTTCTCAAATGGCCAATGATGTGGAGCATTTTTTTATGTATTTATTTACCACTTTTGAATCTTCCTCTGAGAAGCATGTATTCATCTCAGATGCCCATTTTTTGATTAGCTCTTTAAATTTTGGGGGCTGAATTTTTTCTAGTTCTTTGTATAATTTAGATAGAAGTTCTTTGTCTGTGTGATTGTTGGTTGTGATTTTTTCCCAATGTGTGGGCTGTCTTTTCACTTTGTTGGTGATTTCTTTTGTCATGCAGAAACTTCTCAATAAGATAAGATCTCAGTCACTGATTCTTAGAAGTATATCCCATGCGGTTTGGTTTTTGTTCATAAATGGTCTGGCTACTCCTACATCTTCAAGATTTCCACCTACTTTCTCTTCCAAAAATTTAGTGTTTCGTTTTAATGTTTAGATCTTTAATTCCTTTTTATTTTAGTGCATGGCAATAGAGATGGTGACACCTTTGAACTCTGATGGGTCAGTGCTCATTAACCTTAGTTCATGTGCAAATTATCTAACAAATTATGTAAATTATCTTTTGTCCTATCCATAAGGTATATATGAAACATAAAAATTTCATGTTTAGACTTGGCTCCTACACTTGATTCTTATATTTATGCAAATACTCCAACATCCAAAAGAATCTGAAACCTGAAGCACTTCTGGCCCTGGCACTTTGGATAAGGAATAATCCTGCCATAATGAGCCTTTTTTATTTTCTTTTTTCTTGCGGTACCAGAGATCGAACTCAAGACCTTGCACTTGCCAGGCAAGCACTTATTCCACTGAGCTATGTCCCCAGCCCTATAATGTGCTTTGTTGTAGTATTTCTTCTTCTACTCACTCATTGAACTCTGTAGGTCCATAACCAGATTTGGGCCATGAGCATGGGGCTGTCAGAAGTAATTCTCATGGTTTCAGAACATTTGCCAAGTTTCCACTGACAAGAAATGCTAATGTAGGGCTGGCCAGATAGCTCAGCAGACTAATGTGCCTGCTTAGGCCGACAGAGCAGCCTGGGTTCAATCCCCAGGGTGCCCCACCAGTCCTGCCCCCGGGCACAGTGAGATAGCTACTAAAACTGAGCATGATGGCACGCGCCTGTAATCCTAGTGCTTGGGAGGTTGAAAACAGGATCATCACTAGGAGTCCAATCTGCCTAGTGAGACCCTGTAGGCCCTGTACTAAATGTATTTAAAGAAAAAAAAGGAAGAAATTCTAATGTGCCTCTTTCTAAAAAAAAAAAAACTATGGAGGAAAACCCAGTTTCTCCACTAGTGTTTGTCAAGAAGAATTTTTAAATGGTCTAGGATTTTTTTTTTTTTTAATGTATTTGGTGTAGGGTCTCACTATGCAGCTCGGACTCATAGCAATACTACTTCAGCCTCCCCAGCCCTGGGATTACAGATGTCTACCACCACAACCAGTCTCAGTGGCTGGCTCAGCACACCAGAGGACAAGCCAGAGCAGCATGTGGTACAGGGAATCGAACCCCAGCCCCTGTGTTGCCTAAGCAGGAGCTTAGTCCACTGAGCTATCTCACCAGCCCTTGGTCTAGGATTCTGATAGAGGACTATTGTTAAAATATCTGAACATAGTAAACAAGAAGAGAGTGCGCCTTTGAATATGTATTCCTATGCCTAGAGATTTTCCAGGATTGCTGGAATTACAGCCCTAAAATCCTTTTTTATTTGTGTATAGTCAAAAAAGGCTTAGATAGTTAAAATCCAATATAAATCCACCTGCAACTATATATTTCCTAATATTAACATTCTGTGAAATAAAGTGACATTAGAGAGGGATTAGTTCCCGCTAGCTGCACATTTTTACATAAACGAATGTTTGATCCTATAGTTCCACCACAGCGCTTCATAGTTGCAAATCAAAAACACAGCAAAGATTCATCATGCCTCCGCTTCCTGTGCACACTAAATAAACAGTAACATTGAATCATTATTTCCTTACCACAGACAGTAGAATTCCATCAAATACCTGTGGCATCAACTGTGTCAAAGTTATAAAAGAAAAATTAAAACCAAATCCTGAGTTTACCCATTTTAGGTAATAATCTACAACTATAGTTCCTTGATATCCAAAAACTTATAAATATTCAATGCCTTGTAGTCTTTCCTAATAGCCCAGCGTGAAGGTGGCACACTGTGTTTTCTGTACTAAATTTTAGTCTGGAACTCATAAATAATGAGGTGTGTCAGTGAAGACCAAAGAGTCATCTTTCCTTTATTCTAAACAAAATCCTTGGGAATGGGTCTCAGAAGAAAAATTCTTGAAGATGTGTGGGGAAGCCCAAAAATATATATCTGTGCATCCCTATAAATATAGTTAAATCTACCTACAGCTATTGCGTAAGTTGTACATTATGTCACACATGAGACTTTTTAAGAGGTGATTTTTCACATGCATATAAGTTTAAAATAAGACATTTTCTGTACTCAATAAGTTACTAGCCTCTGAGACCTATAAGAGAAATTCTGAATTGACAATTTTCCTCCAGCAAAGGCATGAAAGAAGAACCCTAGCAGATAATAATTTAAGAATTTTCTCTTCTGTGTAACTGCTCAATAAATCCAATTTTTTTCTCTAACAAAGATCTATAAGTACATAAAGGTAAATAATATTGAATCCACTGGACATTTTTAGCTATATTCTGGTTAAAAATCCAAATGTAATGTAACTTCCATAATCAGTGAAGAATAATTGGTGAAGTCATGTGTCTCAAAGTTTTATTGGTTTTTACTTTAAAAATCAACTACAATTTATATAAGAGATACTTTTTAAAATATCTATCAACATTAAAACTCTTAAGATCTGGATCTAGTCCACATCATAGTATGTAAAACAGGAAAACAGGTCCATGAAAGTAAAATGCTGCAATTTTTTCATTTCATTTCTTTCTTTCTTTCTTTCTTTCTTTCTTTCTTTCTTTCTTTCTTTCTTTCTTTCTT